>OMNZ01005693.1:0-10842 GCA_900303255.1 Lesueurigobius sanzi | reverse complement strand
ACTATTCCCTATCTACTCATTCACTATATAGTCCCGCACTGTATAGTAGACTATATAGTGGACTCATTTTATTGGTAATTCGGACACGTTTGTCCTCACTACTTTCTCCTGCCCGCTGATCACGTGACTCGAGCGCCGCAATGACGTGATTTACGGAGGAGAGATAGGGAGCATCACGTCCGAAATGTAAACAAGACGAGTGCACTACTTGCGCTGAAAAAAGTTCCCAAAACTCCGCAAATAATGGAGTTCTGCGACCAAGACTGACCCAATTCAAGAGACACTTTATTATTTGGGGATATATATTAGTCCGACAAGTTTTACTCAACGTGGATTTTACAATAATGAAGAAAACGGCTTGGATTGTTGCTTTTTACCAGAGAAGAGAAGCTAGCGATGTCAAGCTAAAGGTAAGCAGCTAACATTAGCATCTTTTCCTCGTAGCGGGTCATATTTAAGGGGTTTTTATTCATAAATAATCCACAACACGCCACTAAAGTCGTGTTTTTCATTCATCTGTGTCGGGTCCTGACGCTGTGGGCTGTTCACGTCAGACACTCGCAGTGCATTGTGGTCTATATTGACCGGTTTAGTGACCATCAGTGCTCACTACTTTTCGACATGCATTGTGGGAAATTTTCAGTGCACTACTTTTTTCTCTCTGGACATTCGGACACCCCTAGAAAATGGCGTATCTACTATATAGTGCACTATATA
The DNA here is from genome assembly GCA_900303255.1 of Lesueurigobius sanzi. Classification (NCBI taxonomy): domain Eukaryota; kingdom Metazoa; phylum Chordata; class Actinopteri; order Gobiiformes; family Gobiidae; genus Lesueurigobius; species Lesueurigobius sanzi. The sequence goes on along the minus strand of OMNZ01005693.1, from coordinate 10,125 downwards.
GGGAATAGTGTGGACATTCGGACACTGCCAAAGTAAAAAAAATAGATCAAACTCCCACTTTACAATGTTTATTTCGCAGTCCGCAGAGATACATTACAAAACTTTAGAGAGCGTTTTCTCTGAATGAGGGTTTTATTACACTTTGGTAACCCAATCACCACTTTAGAAGCTCCTACAGACACCAAAGGTTTATTTAGATGGGACAAACAGGCCTTATTTTAGCAGTACCTAGTAGTACTTATAGGTAAATAAGTAAGTAACTTTTGCACCCTCCCATCCAGCCTGTCCGTCCTTGGGAGTGGATCCCTCCTTCATGTGCTTGTTGTTACAAACCAGCTAAACTAGGGTGAGGGAAGTAACAAAAGTAACCAAGATGTTAAAGTGGCAGAATAAAGTTAAGATTTAATAAAAGGATTGTAAAAGGTAAATTAAACAAAATTGGAAACAAAAAGGCTATTTACAAGTAAGAACAAAACTAAAGAGCAAAGGTTGCAAACGAAACCCAAGAAAAGAAAGTAAACAAAAGTATGTGTACTAACAAAATTAGGGCTAACAAATGTTCCATAACAAAGTCAAGACAAAACAAACAAGTGTTGTGTAATTCTAAGTCGCCAAAAAGTGAACATTCGAAAAAGTGACACAGACGCTGACAGGAAGACAGCTGTGTCCTTAAATAGGTGTGGCCCTTCCAGGTGGAGACACAGGATTGGTCAGTCACAAAGCTGCCGCCCCAATCAGGAGGCACCAGACACCAGGACCAATCCCAGAGCAAAACCCAAAATTGGTCCACCAATCAGAGAGGAGGGCTCAAATGAAAAACACGGTTTTCAGTGGACAGGACATGGAGGAGAAAGTGGGAGGCCAGGGATCTCCCCAAGGTTTCTTCATTTGTCTTTTTCTTGTGAAGCCCTGCGAGGCAACTTTTGTTGTGATTTTGGGCTATACAAAAATAAATTGAATTGAATTGAAAAGCGCTGTATAAAAATAGTAAAACTAAGAACTAACTAAGAGTATTAACTGGTCACTGTTTGTTGCTAAATCATGTCTTTTTCTTCCTGTTCCCACTATTGTTGAGCTTTTTGTGTCTGTTTTTTTCTTCCCACTCTGACAGCTCCCACTTGCTCCAAATTCTCCATCGTCTTGTAAAGTGTCATGGTAAACCGCATTCTCTTTGATGTAGCGTTCTTCTTATGCAAAGCACAGACCATTTCCAAATGGCCTTTTCATCAAAGGCCCACAGAGTTGTGTTGTCCTTTAAGCTTCACGCTGCAGACTTTGGATTTTGTCTAGAGTTTGCAGCACCTTTTGAATTCAAAGTGATGAGGCGGCATGGAGGAGACAATGTTTTTTTTTTTTCTTCTCCCCAGGATGGAACACATCTCCTCTGTAGCCTTTTGAAAGGTGGGAAGTATATTTCCCAGACTCAATGGAGAGAAAAGTGAAGAGTGTACTGTGCAATATTTCATCATATCTCTGAAAGCCCAATTAAGAGCCACACTTGACAGACTGCAAAGAATCTAGTCAATAGTTGATATTTAATTATTTTTTTTCATTATTCACAGCCAAACTAAAGGGCAAGCATTGTGCTATATTGACTTATGTTAAGCTTTTAACATTTAATAGGCTGCCCTGTTCATGAAAAACATATGTAAAGGGATGTTTTTTCTTTCATTATTTGCATAATCTTGCATTTTCAGTAAATCTCCTTCTCACAAACTCAAAACACTGTTCCACCAGTTGATGTCAAAAGGTGGTGCCCAACTTCTCCGGGACATCCATACAGCTTCACCTGACCATTTCGGTGTTCAAATTGATGAACACTTTGCCCACTGCCTGTGTGAATGTGGTGTGAGGGGTTGCTAATGTCAGTCTCAGGGCAGCTGTGGCTACAGTGCTTCCTATATGGTAATAACATGCTGTGCACCAGGCATCGCGTGCTCCGAGGGACACCACATTAATGGCATTGTGATTGAATGGCTTATGGTTATGGTTTCAATCCCCTCCTCAAACTGCCACCTTGTCGAGGTGGAGGGCTTTGAGCATCCGAATGAACCTAGGAGCTCTGTTGTCTGCGGCATTATGCTCCTGTAGGGTCTCCCATGGCAGACAGGTCCTAGGTGACGGGTCAGGCCCAGAGCGGTTCAGAAGCTCCTTATGATGAGACCATCAAGGCCAGTTACGTCGCCCAGAGGTGAAGGAGCGTCGTGAGGCCATCCTCCCGTGGACCCACCACCTGCAGGAGGAGCCATAAGGGACTGGTGCAATGTGATCCCCCGCGACTCTGCAACGATAAGCAGAAGAAGATAGATGGATGGTCTCAACTTATAGCACTTTTCCACCTACTTTAGGCACTCAAAGCACTTTAACCCAAGGAAACACTCATTCACATTCACACTCTCATTCATGCACCAGTGTACGCAGAGACTGGAGGTAATGTGGGTGAAGTGTCTTGCCCAAGGACACAACGGCACTGTGCACCTGCATGAATTCTCAGCGGCCCACCACCTCAATATTAAACTACAGGCTCTTTAGACTATTGTGATATCACTGGAACGTAACCTAAATAATTTGATGCCAACAAATGATGAAACAGCTCCACAGTTTTTCACCAAGTACGTTTTAAAACTTTTACTCTCAACTCTAGTGAAAGTATCTTAAAGCCACATCACTCTTACATCTCTTGTACATCTCTTACACTCTTGCATTACAACACTGACATTGTGCATTGTCTCAGCGTCATCGTTACATAAAGATAAACCTTGTGAAACCAACTTTATTCCACCATCTGCCCCAACAAACATCAAATCCTTCCCATCCGCTGGTGTCTATTCCACACAATGCAAATGTATCCAAGACAATAAAGCTCATTGTTTAGAGTTGTTTCTGCTCTCTCCACTGTCCAAGTGAAGTCTGGGCTTTCTCGACAGGTTTTTCCAGGATACGCGGCTCTCATCTACATACGTTTCATTTCGGAGAAGCGGGACAGAAGAACGTAGACGTAATGAGTGATGCGTAGGAGGTTTTTTGACAGTGATGCCTTTGATGCGGCGGCTTGTTGTCAGACAGTGTCCTCCATATGGAAATGCTTTGTGTTGAGCCAGACAAAAGATGACAAAGTGAAAGTAGCAAAGAGAACAAACACATTTATATAAAACAAAAAAAAAAAAAGATGTGTCAGAATTTCATAGTGTTCGTCGAAACGGTTGGATCCAGCCAGAATAAGCTGTCTTTTCAACGGACAAACATTGTGTCAGAAATATGACATGGCAAAATAGACGTCAATTTTGTTTTGGTGGCAGCCACAAAACAAAAAACATGATTTTGTACCATCTGCCAGTCAGACTCGTAGAACGATTTATTTTGAGTTTGTCTCAAACATGTCATCGCTCAAATCATAGACCAGTTTATCTCAAACGTTTCACACCAAGTGTCACCTCGTAAAATATTGGACCTGCCAAGGACCACCAGAATCTACAACAAATCAGGCATAAACTGGGGCTAAAAAGGCTCGAAGTTAAACTGGGAGTGAACCAGAAAACGATTATTAAAGCATACACATGGTTAGCGCTCTTGCCTAGGTCTGGGTACCGTTAAACGATACCACTATTGTATCGAAGAATGTTTTTAGGTATCAATGGTATTGGAAAAAAAAGGTACCAGGTTTGCATGTTCTCCCCGTGGCTGCCTAGGTTTTCTCTGGTGCTCCGGTTTCCAATACCTCCAAAACATGCTGGTGTACGAGTAGTTGGCTGTGGTTCGAGGGGCCACAACATCGCTTCCATCAGTCTGCCCCAGGGCAGCTGTGGCTACAATAGTAGCAATTACCACCACCAAGTGTGGAGTGAATTAACCATGACTACAATGTAGTCATGTAGTGTTCCCCTTTATGATGTTATACTGGCTGGCATAGTGGCACAGCGGTTAGCATCACATCAAGAGGGTCACATGTTCGATTCCATGGACAGGAGTTTGCATGTTCTCACTTTGTACATGTGGGGTTCCTCTGGTGGCATTGATCACTGCAAAAACCTTTTCTTCAAACAAATCTATTTGCCCTTGATTGAAGTAGATGGCATATTAATGAGTGTTCATTAATGTGCACTGTGCTCCAAATAAATAAAAAAAAGTAAGTAAAGTAAACAAAATAATTCTCCACTGGCAGAAGTAAGTAAGTTTTTGCAGTGATATACACTAGGATTCTCTATGGGGCAGCTCCTCTGGCAAAGCTACTGCAATAGTCAGATTACAATAAATCATAGGTAAAATAAATAAATACAACTGCAGGAGCAGCCATACATTATTTTAACTACAAGTTGAGTTGACAAATCTTTAGTCTATGAGAAAGACGTCTGGATTGCGATGCACAGCAGCTGTACCATGCAGTGAGTATCCTCCCTGCTCATTTGCTAACGTAAAGTGAAAGTGACACATTTAGCTTGACTCCGCGCTCGGCCCCTGCTGCTGTGGCATACGGCCTGTCTGCTGGAGGTACTGCACACAAACACGTGCCAACACCCAGCTACAGCAGTAATGGCTCCACCGGAGAGAGCAGCCTGCCTGGGTAAACATGCGCTAATCCCAGCCTGCACTGCTAAATGGAGTGCCACTACTCAGACTGGTTAATGAAATGGTCAAGCTACTTCAGACGATCAAGTGAGTAGGCTTAGTACTAGGGATGCACCGATACCACTTTTTCTTAGCCCAGGGTGAGACAATATTAACTACACTGCAAAAAGTGAAAGTTCTAAGAAAGCCAAAAAAGTCTTATTTTAAGAAATAAATCCTTATTTTTTCCCAAAAAAGTAAAAACATCTTGATTAGCAAAATTTTCTTGAGAAAAAAAAAACTTATTTTGAAAACAAAAACTAGCTATTTCTTGTGAAGAATTTTTTACTCAAAAACATGACATTATTTCTTATAATAAGAAATAAACACTTTTTGAATCTTCTATAGCATTAAACAAAGAATATTTTTTGTTATTTTAATTAATTTAAGAACTAATGCTTGCATTGCTAATGCTATGCATTTTGTTCATTTATTTTCTGTGAAAATAAATGAACACACCAGAAGTAAAATTATTCTCATTTTAGCCATACTTTGCTTAAACATTACAATTTATTGAGTAGATATTGCTTAAAAAAGGGATATCATTTAGAACATTTTGCTTAAATCTAGCAAAAAAGAATAATTTCCTGAATTTCATCAATTCTTTGAGGATATATTGCTTAAATCTAGTCTTTGACTTGTTTTTTAATAAGAAAAATATTCTTAAAATAAGAATTCTTAGCAAGGAAAAAATGCTTACCCCATTGGCAGATTTTTTTTGCTTAAAACAAGACATTTTGTCTTATTTTAAGATTTTTTTTCTTGTTTTTAGTAGGGCACTTTTTGCAGTGTATGAATAGGCTTAGATGTTCGCCTACCTTTTACACCAAGAGAGGAGGGACTTAAAGGTCAACTCCCCCTCTGTGGGCGAGTGGTCTTTGGACTAAGATCGAAATGTCCTACACTTCAACTACATAGTACAGATGAAGACTGAAGAATTTTTGGTATTTTTACTTCCGGCAGCAGCCAAAGGGGCGGGACAGTGGTGCTCTATAAAGACCGGCTGCGTGTGGGTGCTCTCTCTCTCTCTCTCGCTCCTCTGCCCACTCCCACCACCAGGCGTTTCCCAGCTCGCCCTGCAGCCGGCCACAGATGTACTGTCACACAAATATACCATCAGACAAAACAAGCCTAGAGTATCCCACATCCTTAGATCTTCCTTCGCGGCAAGAAAAATCTCTGAAAACCCCGTGGGAGAATCAAAGAAACCTCGAGGAGAACCACAGTGGAGAGGAGATCAACTCGTCTGGATCTCAATGATGGTTAGGAAAATGTTTGGACCACAACTAACAATTTAATTTACTCTGTCCCTCTTTCATTGTTTGTATAGTGCATTTAAATGTGCTAAATTAGGGGCTATTATTAGTTTTTAAATGCAAAGTATCAATGCTAATGGTCTATAACCAGGTTTATAAGCCACAATGATCCATGATACGTCCACCTAAAGGCCAATACCCCATATTCTAAAATGTAAATCTTGTCCAATGCACTGGTCTATCTCTGGTATTCTGTATGTAATAGCTGTAAAACACTCGATGCAGCCCTGAAGATCAATACTGTACACTTTAGAGCAGGGGTCAGCAGGTTGGCCTGATGGAGGGCCGAAACCTCCCAACCCTGGCCCAAATTATAGCACAAATTATAGCACTACCTTCTACAAATGTCAGTGTTGTGCATCATATATGACCTAACGGGGGTATGGAGGAGACGTGTGTAAAAGAACTGAGACGTTTCCAGTATTATCCGTGTGTAGAAAAAAAAAAAAAAAAGACTAAAAATGACTAGAATTTATGTTGGTTGGGTTTGGACTGTCTTGAAATAATTACAATTACTTTGGGCACGGATGACTCTGGCATTGTCCCAGTCCATAATGTGGTTCTCCCTCTTACAGTGGTCGCATATGGCTGATTTGAGGTTGTCCTGTAGTGCTTGTTCTTTTATTGCTCGTTTGTCTGTTGGCTGTCTCCTTTTCACTCTTCTTCAGGGAGATGGACACTTCACCATCACGTGACGCTTATGATGAAGGTTACAGGAAGATAGTCGAAACTAGTCAAGCAGGGAAACAAACCTCCTGTTTTACTCAAAGCACGTTACAAAACAGTTTAAACTTAGAGGACAGTATGAACTTTTTTCAAACAACCAAAAACTTGCCATGAGACACAGATGCTGTCTCATTTTCATTTGAAAAGTCACTCTGGGATAGTTCTTGAATGTCCTGCAGCAGAAATACTGCCAGTCGTCAGAGTAGTTAGTACAGCGAGTCAGCGATTTACCAAAAAGATTAACATCGCCAACAACAACAAATCAAGACAATAAACCTCCATCTCCAATGCATAGTCTGCCGTCTGCTGGGTAAATGCACCAACGGGGCTGAAAGTGCAATGATAGAGAGCCTGGTTTTGCCCCCAGGCCTGATGTTTACCTACCTCTGCTTTATAGCCAGACACAGAACCTAAAGAAGTTGTTAATTTTAATGCTCAAATGGAATGAGCCCACGCTGAGCAGACACACATGTCCCAGAGAGGAACAGCTGCAGAGAACACAAGGCTTTCACTACATTAACACCTAAACACAATCAGAGCCGCTGCATCATCTCCCGGTGGAAACGCAATTTCAAGCTCCATTTGACTCATGGAAAACCAATGATGCATGCTCATTCCACAAGTTTTTGGAGAGAAAGCTATGTTGTCTGTTTCGTTGGTGGAATTCCAGCCTTGTATTTGGGCCACAAAGCAATGTAATTTGGTTTGGAAGAATAAAAAGAACTGTTGTAGAATTTCTCTGTGATATGCTCTAGTCCCGGCTAACTTTCTGTGCCAGTAACTGTTTGTTTCCTTGTTTTATTCCTATAGGTGGACAGGAAGCAGTCTTTACCCTACACCAGGACCGGATCTACAGGTGTGCGAAAAGGATTGCACCCTCAGTTTGAGTGGCATCACAATGTATTTTAATGGCAAGGGTGTCTATTTGCACCGCTATGAAACATAAATGCACCCTCAGTCAGTTTGTTCTGGAGCCGGCGCTGGCCTACACTGGCCTACACCTAGTTCTGTCTGCATCAATAGTAGTTTTCATAGACATAGAACATTGATAGATCGCTTGTCTTCTTCTAACTTCTTAACAGGGATTCAAGAGAGAATCCATGAACGCAACAAGTGCCGAGCCGGAGCAAAATAAAACATGGCAGTGCAGGAGGATGGACGCATAGCCGCTGCCATCTGTTTTTGCAGAATCCACAATTTCCTATTTAAACTGCACTTTGTGCATTTTTACCTAAAGGAATCAGATTTGGTGGCACTTCGACCAATTAGCCTGAAGTATTCTGCTGAATGTTCCTCCTTTTCCCGAACGGGGAGCAATCCCAGATTGATATTATCAACCCATGAGGCTCCATGGCCTATCAATCAAAGCTAAAAGCTCAAACTTTAAAAATCCACTGAACAAAAAACGTGTGTGTAAGTTCTTGTACAGGAGTTGTCCATCGTCGGTGATTGCTCTTAAGAGACCCACGAGCATGGTAAGTCACCAGTCGCTGACGAAGGTCTTTGGAGTAAGATTGAAACGTCCTACACTCCAACCACAGAGTACAGATGAAGACTGAAGAATCTAAAAAACAATGTGGTTAAGAATATGATACAACCCTCAGTGTTGTCACAGTAGAACAAGCCAGCTTTATGTCAAATCCATATAGGCTTCCATATAAAGAGTTCTTTCTGGAGTCACCACTAGGGGGTGGTATAGCAGCAATGCCAACGCCCCACTATAAGGCCCAAAGAAAAGTGTCATCCTCTGTATAGGCTCACCTCACACACACTCTGCTCATATTGCAGTAGAGAATATTTTTATTTTTCAGTGAAAGGATTTACAAAATAGGGATTTATTTATGTAACTGTATATATTTATTGTTGGTGCAATAGTCCAACATGAAACAAACTAGTAATGATGATAAATAATAAACTAGAAGGCCATGCAATAAAAATAAAGTAAGAAAAAAGGAAAGTGCTATTACTGACATTTCCTGCCCTGTATAAAGCCAAGGACAGTTATTTCTACAGTTGCCGTCTTACACAAGCAGTAACATGTTCTATGTATAGAGCGTACACTGCAGTGTGAACACAATAGGACCTTGCTGGTGTACCTATCCGTCTTCCAAAGCAATCCCTCTCAGCTCGGGAGTGAGATATAGACCTGCGTGGCGACACCGCACATCCCATTTCCACTGTTTCAGCACAAAAGCCCCCGCTCCGTGCCGGTGTAATATCGCCGAAAAGCAGCCATTTGTTTAAGAGGAGCCGACAGGAGCACCTTTGTTTATCATGGAGGGCACGGTGAGAGAAGGTGAGAGATTGAGAGGTCCGCGGTGGATGACCCCAGTGCACGGATTACACCGGATTGGAACGGGAACAACAAAGCAACAGCTCAATTGGATGCTAAGGGAGTCAGACCTTTGTTTCCGGTCTTAAATGAGAGAAGAGAGCTCAGAAAAGCCAGTGTGTTAGCTTCGTACAGTGGTCACAGTATGTGAGGAGAAGGAGAGGCAAGAGGGCAATTTGTACACAAGGCAATTGGAAAGCATTACAGTCGCATGAAAGAAGGCAAATTAAACTGAACGTAAATATAATAATCATTTAAAGGCACTATAACTGATTTTTTAATTAGCAATGAAACAATAATGAAAATTAATCTACAATTCTTCTAGGAAAGCTGTCACTTCTCGGCATAAAACACAAGCCATTGCTGTGGTTCTCTAGCTATCTAACGGACAGATACCAAACTGTTAATTATAATGGGCTACAATCTCCTCCCCTTCCTTTACAGTGCGGTTTACCTCAAGGCTCTATTTTGGGTCCATTGTTATTTTTGTTATACACCTGTTATACACCTTCCTAACCCTTGCTAAACTCTCAAAAATCTTGTTTGCCGATGACACAACTGTGTTTTATTCCCATATGGATCCAAACGTCCTTGAAAAAGTAATTAACAAAGAACTTGGCAAGCTATCGTCTTGGTTCAAGTCAAATAAACTGTCTCTCAACATAAAAAAAAAAAAAAATTATGTTTTTTGGACCAAAACCTAATTCCTTAAGCTCCTCTTTCAAAATCCAAATGGATAAAATCCCTATTAGGAATGTTAATTCAACAGCTTGGTGTTATAGCGGATGAAGCTTTATCCTGGAAACCCCACCTTAGTTTTATAAGTACAAAAATAGCCAAAGCTGTGGGTATATTGGGAAAAACCTGGCACTTGATTAATATCAGTGTTGCAACAATGTTGTATTATGCAATGATATATCCATACATTAGGTACTATAATTGGGCCAGTACCCACTAAACTAAACTTCAGCTCATTTTTCGTCCTCAGAAACCAGCTTTGAGAATCATATTCTGTGTTGATCGTAGACATGCGTCTCAGCCTTTGTTTGCTAAATTAAGTTTTCTTAGTGTTTACCAAGTCAACCAACAATTCTGTAAATGATCTGTATCCTCAACATCTGAACATTTCTTTCTTTAACAATGAAT
>OMNZ01005676.1:1802-22975 GCA_900303255.1 Lesueurigobius sanzi | reverse complement strand
CCATATCAAATAAATAAATAAAAATAAACGGCGCTAAAAACGGTGTAAATCGGCTGACAATAACACAACAGCAACATCACATGACCGCTCTGAGGAAGACGAGCGGAAGATAGCTGCCAAAACTGTCAGATATGAAAAAACACACTGATCTGTAACAAAGAAAATCATAAAACCGCAAACATTCTTGCTTAGGGCACCAAAATGGCTAGCAGCGGCCCTGAATAAACAACTAAACTAAGCACTAACTTCTGAGAGCAGTAAATGTTCACAACCCCAGCAAACTCACCTTTCCACCTTGAACCTACTCACAACAGATGCTTTGTACATGCCTGCTTTGCAATAATGCTGTCAGAAAGCTATTTTTGCTAATCTTCATGAAATAGGTGTAACAGATGGCCAGAAAAAAATAAAATAAAAGTGAAAAATCTGTCCACGGGAACACCCCGGATGAGAGAACACAATCACAAACTTGCATCAGTATTTTCAGAGAACACTAAGCCTGTAGAACATGATTTTTTGGTTGAACTAACACAGCTTTAGACACTGATGGAATATGACTTCCTCAAATTGCAGCTTAATAGAATCCAAAATGTAACTTTAATGCTGCTAAATTGAAAGTTGGGACAATGAAAAACCCTGGGATTAGTGTATAAGGAGGCTATAATTAGTTATCTGTAGCTTGACAGACTCCCACAAATTCATGCCAAATTCAATTTCTGTAAAACACTGTGAGACGTTCTTTGTGGAGCACAGTTAGTTTTGAGATTAAATTCAATCAAATATTTTATGACAGATTGATTTTGTGTTTTAAACATCTCAATCGACCGATAAGAGGCGAGAACTTTCTCCCACTGTGCAAAGACATGAATGTTTGTGAATCTAAATGACTGAGAATAAATGGTTGTCTATCAGCGTAACGAGAAAACATAAAACTTATCTTTATCAGAAATATCTTTCACATAATCATACTTTCTGCAGATTGACAACCTTTGTTTTCTAGAAAAAGTGGAATATTGTAGCTCATGTAAATGTATCCCTTGCATCCAGGTTAAGAAATGATTTTGCAACAAGATTCAGGCATGTCAGCATGGACTAATATTGATGTTTACTCCCCAAAGATGTTTTGGCACCATTCCAACCTCCTTCCTCATTTGTAGCTCGTCTCCCTTTGGTGTGAGAGTTCTGAAAACTCAATTGCTGCTCCTGTTTACAAACATTATTATTACATTATGGCATGTTGGCTCAAGGATAGACAAGAACACCTTAACTTTAGCTTCTCTGTTGTACATCCAAGACTTTGCCGCGTAACAGACTTGCAGACCTTGCTAATTCAACATGACACAGCTAAAACTAAGCCAGATTTGAGACAATGATCTTGTTGCAATGTTTTAGCACATTTTGAAGGCTATTCACGGTTAATCCCCCGCCAGACAAGTGAGCATCTCCTTTTGGCTTTGGTCTTGACAAGCTACACTTAACATGCCAAAAAAGATGAAAATTTTATCCTGACTAGCTATTTAAATATTGACTCTAAAAATAGCGTTTGTTTTAGGTAAAAGGAAATAGAGAGAAGAGACGTTGCAGGGTTGAGATAATGTCATTCATTTCCAATGCAAATAGGCCCCGCTCATGAGTGTCTTGGATGACGCGAACAAAGCAAATCTTCCAAGAAAACCTTTTTAAAATGCAGATCGAGTACAGCATCCATGACACCGTCTCACCCTGTGGCACTTTGCTTTGCTCAAAACACATCTCCGAAAAACCATTTCTTCTTATGTAAGTGATGAGAGCAGGTGAAGCCTGGATGTGGGTGGCCAGCGCATCCGTAACAAAAAGCACCCAAATCTAAAAAAAAATCAAGGTTCCTCTGACTTCAAGGCAATTGATAGATAGAGTTCGCATCAAAACCAAAGCATTGAAAATCACATTATATTGAAACTAATCCATTGCGTAGAGGAGGTTTTTGATATTTGTCTCATGAAATTAAGATAGCGGGAGATAAGCGCTTGCCGGAGAACACAGCGGCGGCGGTTCAAAGACACACAGTCAAAACCAATTAGGCAGAATCGGTCGGCTTGTCATTCAGATTGGTTCCATCCCATACACCCAAATGTTTATCCCACTGAGGTAAATAATCTCCGAGCTGTCTCTGCGTCTTGTTTGGAGCCTGCCTGCGTCTTTCTGTCCTCAACCTGCGAGAGATAAAAGGATGGTCTAATGAAATGTAAAATCTGTTTGAAGTGTGAGGTGGTTTATATTTGGACGACGTCGTATTGTGGTCAAAACATCCCTCAGATTGGCTCAACGGCATTCATATGTGCATATAATGAAACTTTTCTAGAATAAGTCAGTCAGGGGGTGAGAATGTGTATAAATTTCATTTCAGTATTTAAATGGAACGACTAACCTCCAACCTGTGGAGTTTAAGAGAGTTCTTCCCCAAAACGTGTGTATACTATGAATGTATCAGGATTGAATTGGTATGAACCAGGAACCTAAAATCAGGTCTAAACATGGATTGACTCCAGACAAAACTAGGACTGAAGCATGTCCAAACAAGGAATTTACCCCAACCATCTATTGCCAAAGAGCCACACAAGCAGGGCTTAAGAGTGGCTCTAAAACCATGTGTTGCATATGCCTGACCAGTGTAGCCTCCATCACCACATGGAACATTTGCCCTTTCCACCAAAGCAGCAGGGGAGAAGTTTGCACTTGACACATGTTCTATTTCTATTTCTAGCCACTCAAGTTATAATAATAATAATGCATGTCCAAAACCTCAAAAACAAACCACCAAACCAAAAAGAGTTTAGCCTGCAGAGCCTCCCATTAAACACCTGAATCAAGCATAATATAATAGGACCTCTGGCTTCCACAGGCCACCAAAAGAAGCCCTCGTCTAACCCTCTACTGTGTGGCAAAGGGCTTGAACAAATGTTCTGCCAAACTCCGAATGACTTGACTCCACTTCCTAAAGTTGAGTAAAGCTGTGAGTGGGACATCTGCACTGCTTGTCCTGCTCCTCACGTCCTCCGTCCCACCTGAAGCTCTACAGCCACCGGGCATTCGTCACTGCCAGATGCACTTAGCCAACGGCACCGGAGAGGAGAGGGAAGCAGAGAGGGAGAAACAAGGGAAGGGAGAGACGGAAAGAGGGCTGGAGAGAGAGAGAGATGAGAGAGGAGGAGAACTCTTCTAAAACCCATTAAATAGTCGAGCAGGGAAAGTGTGTCCGTGCCGCTACATCACGTCTGAGGAAGCTTTAATTCCCCATAACTTAGATTCAGAGCCCGCGGAGCGCTCCATAAAATGAATGATGGCGGAAATGAGCGTTGGACCAATAATATTGATGAAATATGAAGTATGTATCAACACTGTGTGAGCTTGACTCAGCTTTTCCTCATACGAGTCGATGTGCTGCAAAGACTAAACAATAGCTGTTTTGTTTGTGATTAATCTCCATCAAAGTTTATCAGTAACACAGCCCTGGCATTTCAAATCAAACACTCCTTCTGTTCAATGTCAGCCTGATAGATGCGGGTATTTATTTCAACTTCACCAAATGTACTTCTGGATGTTTTTCATTCAGGAGACAACCTCGACATTTGAGCATTGTAACACTATGCACATAAGCAGCACGGCTTTCTTCAAGTATTGATTAGTTTGATTAGTAATGACGATGTGCAACTCGTTTCGCTAGAGGAGGATTTGGTTAACATTGATGCACAAGTAGCTCACAGGATAATAGGTGTTGTATGTCAATTCGTGGCTAAATAGATGCTAAGACAATTCACCTTAGATATTTTCATTTAGGTGCTGATTCGTTGCTGTTTACCCTCCAAAGTATATCTACTTTCCCCGAACAATTCAAACAATAAAATGTGCAATTTTACCTGTAATTTAGTTGCGGAAATGTGGATTCAAAGTGATGGAATGGAGCTTTTTGAAGTTTCCACTATAAAATGACATAGTCCCCACATGACAAGATATTCCAAAGAACACATCCAGCTCTCCAGAGTACTTCCCCAAGCATCTACGTACTTCACATGGCATAATGCTTCTGCGATAACTTCAATATTGTGAAAAAGCCACCCAAGATCTGACCCGCCAAGGCAAGTTTGATGTCTGCTTTTGTACGTGGAACAAACCGTGCTTTTTTCTTCGTCATCTGAACCGTGTGACTGAGGACTTGAAGAAGAATCAGATGGAGATACGGCGCTTTTGGATTGTTCAGCAAATCTTTGACACCGCTACCAAGGGACCCTGCTTTTATTATGGCACAGTGCAGCTTCTTATTAGCTAAAGAGTGCTCCCCAAACACTTCTAAACCAGACAAGTTGCTACATCCATTGGGAACACTCCTCTTCTCACAGCTAATAACGATAAAGCCATCTTGAAGCTATACAGAAAGCCAATATTCTTCCAATAAGTGTAAACATGCGTCAGGGTAAAAATGATGACTTGTTTATGCCAATGTGGAGGGCATGAATAAAAGCATGGGTGAAGGAAAACCTTGGAAAGACTTTAGAGTGAATTTAGTCACAAGGCAAGATCTCTTCGGACAATAATTGGTCCTTCAAATTGTGCTGTAATGGGCTGCTTTTGGTCTTGTATCATCGATTCAGCAAAACATGATGAAATTTAGACGAGGAGCGAGAGCAGCCGGAGCGCCGCGGACGTGTTGTGGAATACTGATTTCCCTCTTGGATTCCTAAGTGACTAATCCATTGCACAGAAAGTCAATAGCCGGCCCGCGATTCACAATAGGCGCAAAATGCAACTCGACCATTTCTCTTTGCCTGTTTGTGGTTGGAGAGAGGTTTGTGCTAGAGCTGAATAGTTCATAAGGAATGTAGGCCTCAGAGCGGAAGTGGAGTATGATTTGATTTTGAGATAGATTCTATTTATTTAATGGCTAAACATGGAGGCGGAATAAACTGTCGCTGGCTAAACTTTATAAATGTAGAAGAGTTTTCACGGAAATGGAAAGTTAGAATTCATGATACAACAAACTGTGTAAAACTACTTAACATTTTGCATACAGCATCTATAAACTTGCATGTTATCCCCATAGCCTTCTGTTCCATTGTGCAATGTGCATGACTTTGAAAATGTGGGCTCTATGCAGGTACATACCATGTTGGGAATGTCCAATTTAGTTATATCTCACAAGCTAAGCATGGGTGAGCCTTGTTAGTACCTGGATGGGACATCGTAAGGAAAATGAAAAATTGTCCCTAGTAAAGCGCTTTGTGATCATGTGAATATATACAGTATATTAATTCCCTTCCCAATATCATATGGAGCCCAAATCTAACCTATAGTTACAAGCAAACATTGGTCATGTTCGTTAGCATTTGGGAGCAACCACTGATTGAACTGATATGATAATTAAACAAAAGTGTTTAAGGTTGACTTGAAAGCTATAGTACAGCTATAAGTCTGCCACTCTTGCATTTTAGTCATCTCTATTGGCTGCTGCAAATATAGTCGTTTATATAATAATTTTAAATAAGCCTATGTAGACAGTACAATACTTTTTTGGTTCCTTTATTACACAGGATAGTAAAAGGGTGAAAGTGAAAGGAAGAGTTGGGAAAGACATTCAGCAGATAGGAGAAGATCTCAGGACAATGACATGTGCTGTAGCCTAAACCCTTAGGCCATAAAGTCATGCTACATTTGGAGTAATGTACACTTTTCAAAGAAATTTCAAAGACAATTCCTTGTTTATAGTTTACCTCAAGAATGTCTTTGCACATCTTTGGACTACATCTCATCCTTAACAAAACCGTTATTATTATTATTATCGCACCGGGGCTGTTTGATAAAGCTGGTCTTATCAAAATCAAAACATTTTTTTTCAAAACATGACTAAAGCTGTACAAACTTTCACCTCAAAAAACTTTTTTTTTGGGTGCACAACTTGACAGACGGCCAAGTTTGGAAGTTGTTTTGTGTTGGGCCAAAGTCCAAGGACAAAACCCTTCAAGACAACACGACCTCAGAAAATACCAAAAAACAACAAAGAAATTGAACATTCAAAGGGGTCAAGCCTCTTCCGCTTTGACCTCTCAAAGTTTGTCCAAACAAGTCGGGAACATAAGAGGCAGTGAATGAAAGCTGTGGGGAAAGTCGGAGGTAAATAAACCGCTCTTTTGTCCGACACAGAGAAGCACAGCAAAAAGCAACGAGAAGCAATTTAGTCCAAAAATATCAACGTGGAGAATAGGTTTTGTTGTGGCTTCCTTCTGGAGTGTTGGAGGCTGTGCGTGTTCCAGATCAAACATACTCATGTAAACACGGCGCTAAGAACTAATGACTTCATACGAGAACGGGGATTACGGAGGGGGATGTGCCGTGATTTGTGCTCTTGATGCCCATCTGACGCAACGCCGTGCAAAGGGCCTATTCAGTAAGAACAAGGAACAACGGAATTTGCCTAAAGGAAGAGGTAAACTACTTTTAGTCCTTTGGGAAATTTGTTCCCCACTTTGCATCCATCGTGACCTACTTTTATGACATCAGAATGTTAGAGAGCTTCTAATGCCTCGCAGTGTCTGGGTATCTATGGGGCTTATGCAGGACACTGACCAATAGAGCGTCATACTAGGGGGGGCGGGGCCTAACGTGGGGGAAGGAAGTCTGCTATGGTCTTTTTACAAGCATATTTAGCAGACACAAATAAAGTCTTGTTTCTTTTTTTTTGACACAGCAGATTGTACATGAGTGAAAAACTGTCAATCGAAGCTAACTGTTAGCATGTAGCATGAAGCTAGCGTTAGCATGATTATCCTTCACTCAAATGTGGGCCTTTGCTCGACTTTGCTAATCTCTCTCTTTTTTATTAGATAGAAAAAAAATATATCCATATTTCAGCATTTGTTGTGGAGTAGTGAGAGACAGGGCAGGTATATTCCGCTTTGTTTTGTGAGCATTTGTGGCTTTTTCACCATACCATGCTGTCTGTATCTACTGTACATACGATTTTTAAGCAAGGATAGACAATTTATCCATTTTCCTCTTAATACTTATACACTGAAATGTCTGCGGCTGGTGTTCATTCTCATAACTGAATCCAAAATAGAATAAAAAATCAAATAAAATACATCTCAAAATGTTACAGGGCACGAGCTGTTTTTCCAAATTTGAGGCGCCAAACTTATGTTGCAATGAAAAAAAGTTGGAAATCCCTGCACCGTGATCTGTGGGTGAGTTTAGAATCCATCTCAAGTCTCAAGAATCTCCCCGCCGGAGGATAATGCATGTTTTAAACCGACGGGGAAATACATGAGCATAGGGGAGGCTGCAATAAATGAACCTTTAAACATATTAGATTAAGTCTCAGCCAGACTCAGACACAGAAAAGTGAGTGAGTGAATGAGCGTTAAGATGACTCATATTGTCTCGCTGTCAAAACAGACTGGCCACAGAGGAAGCCAACCAGAGGCGCCAAGGGGACTGGACTGTGCCATGATACTTTTCAATTTATGCAACCTGATATATTAGTGAGAACCGCCAGTCGTGTGGAAAATTTGCTGCTAATTGTGGATCTATAGTTGTCAGCAGGTAGCTAAGCAAATATGTACAGTACTGTGTGTATTAAGCGGGATGAACTAAAATTTACAGAAACAAATTAACAATACGTTTGGCACATCAAATGTGGATTAATATTCTGAATTTAAGTCATTTAAACTAATGTATATATTATTTTTGCAGTGTACTCTTGTAGTGACATGTAAGTCTGGTTAATACATATAACAAAAAAAATAGAAGTCTGGTATTTGCCTACAAGAGCAAGAAGAAGCTTCTGAAGATAAAAATGAAATATCCTCAACTCAAACAATCCAGTACATAGTAACCTACTGGAGAAAAGTATCCTAAAAAAAAGCAATTTTTAGGCTCATTACAAGTTGAGAACTAAACTCTAGCTTTGAAGTTAACTTCAGGGTTCTTATTAGTGTACTTCATACATTAATATCCACACTAAATAACTCATCCCCATGTCAAATATTGAGTCGCTGCTCCTTATGTAACAGTTCTAAGTGCATGCCCCCCCTCTCCTTCAGCCTTCAACTTGTTGCCTGGCTAATGCGTGGTCACAGACACCATTAGGAGCCACCCCTCCAGCTGCACTGTCCTGTCCCAGTGCCAACCCCCCCCCCCCCCCTGCCCCACAAAAGGAAGCCCACAAGATGCCAATGATCGGTGATGAGAAAGTACAGGCTGTCAGCATGATAGTCCATTATTAGTTACTGACAATGATGGGAGGACAATGAGGTCGTGGAAGGTTGCATCTGCTTTAGTGAAGTAGTTCTTACTGTTGAATAAGGAAAGTTTAATTTGGATGCAGACTGTATCGATATATTATGGCTAGGTCAAATGGATATCCTGATGTTGATTTATTTTAACATAACCATGGAAAAATTCACTTGTTACAGTAGTCTGAGAAAATCCAAACAAAAGTGAGTATCCAATCAAAGAATAAAGACAGAATAGGTTATCTTGTATAGCCTGGCATCTAGACTAGTCTCTAGCCTGGAAATGCGACTGCAGCCAAACCACTGCTTGAGGCGGGACAAACACGCACACAACAGCCAATCACAGCAGGATGTGACAACAACGCCACAAAGAAGTTGTTGCGTGCTCGATAAATAATTTCTGTCGTTTGTGTCAGAAAACCTAAGAATACAAGGCGTTATCTCCAATTCTGTGCCAATTTGAACTTGGGATTGTTTTTTTACAAGAACCAGACCAGGTCTGTGAGTGCAGAAATGTGTCAGTGTTGTTGCACCTCTTGAGCGAGACTTAGCAGTGTTTGCAAAATGGCAACAAGACAAAGCAAGTGCTGACCCAGGAGACCAACAAACGACTGCTTTATCAGAATCTACCAGTGCCAGTGAGGGACAGACCCCTATTTCACCTGTGTTGCCAGAGCTAGTGAGAAACATGAGTGCACACCTTCAAAAACAGATTTAGAGCTTCCTCTTGTTAGTTTTAAATATATTCCAAAGTTATTTAGCTGTTATGGTTGACAGCATGATTGCGCGTATATAAAAGTACAAAGTGATTGGCTCTGTAGATTTTTTTGTAGCAACGTAACCTCCGTTCAGTGCGTCAGCTGCTCGTTGCCATACTCACAGCGGGGTACAGCTGACCAGGCCATATCTTATATACAAGGAATAATGATTTGTTTCACAGAAAAGGGAAAGGGGGGTGTGACAGTGGTGCAGATGGTAGAGTGGGTCGTCTTATTATCGGAAGGTTGAGGGTTGGTGGTTACAGGAGCCAATAGCACAGATTGGCAGCCTTGCTTCCATCAGTCTACTCCAGGGCAGCTGTGGCTACAAAACCATCTGACTTAAACTCAAATCTATACAAATTTTACCACAATGCTACAAAATAAAGGCATTTGACCTCAATGCCGCCACATCACCCAGCATTCGTCACACATGTGGTAGGACCCATGCAGTCTCTGTTTTTTCCATGTTTAGATTCCTTATTGAATGGCAATAATTAGCTTAAATGTTGCTTTATTTATTTAGATTGCATCATGTTTTGTAGTAATTCAGTCTTATTCAGTGAAAGGGGTTATGATGAATCATATTTGTCTGTAATTACCTTGATTCTCTTGTTATTACACTTTTAGATATGCTATTTCAATCCTACCACCATGTTATTAATGTGCTGTTAAGTTCTTTCTGCCTTGATTTGTTTCAGCCCTGTCATGACCGTTGATACAAACCAAGACCAAAGTGGCCGTGATATTGTCGCCCCACAGTCAGAAAGCACACTCCAAAAAGCCATGTCACGTTTAAAGCCAATGTTTTCGTCAGGCCTATTCTTTCTGTTGTGCCACTAAGTCTGAGGACTTGATAGAAGACCACTGCGTTGTTTCAGAGGTAATTGTGGACCATTTTCTCAGTTAGGGCACAATCTGTGGAAACAAGGTCCATTTGTCGCAGCGATGTCTGGCTTGTGCGGACCTCGGAGCAGCTGAGCAGTGGATTGGCCGCTGGTCTTTGCTGCTGATTGCTTGTAATGCTGGGATTGTGGGACTCCGACTGAAGGATCAGAGGATCAGAGCACATTTAAATGACAAAAATACTTGAGGGACAGAGGGGCCGATGCGGAGAGAGGTGCCATGGATGAGACGCGTTTGATGGGAGGTTTTAGCTGTCCATCTGGGAGTGTTCACTTCAGATGTTTGACACAAGCACCTCAGCCTGACCCCACTCATCCAAAAGTAATCCCAGGACAACAACGGGGAGTGAGACATGAGACAGGCAAATAGCAGCACAGTTCTCCCTGTTTGTGCTTGTTGGAGATTACTACATAAAAAGAAATAGCAATTCTTTGAGTCCTCTCTCCACCTAATGTGTAGCACTAGAGGCCTGTGCAACTTTGAATTTTGTAATTGAATGTATGTTGGAATTTTTCCCAGATATGGCGTTTGTTCATGGAAAGCTTATCTCTGCCAGGACTCGTAACAAAAATCCACCCAGAGCGCCCCCTGCTGGGTTGTCATTCACACTCAGAGGTGGAAGAAGTACTCAATAGTCTTACTGAAGTAAAAGTGCAGATACAGGAGGAAGAATTTACTTGAAAAAATTAGTAAGAGTAAGAGTAAGAGATTAATGTGCAGGATTTTTTTAATCCTTTGAATCAAATCAGGATTAAAACCAGGTCTAAACTAGGTCTAAACGAGGAACCCACTAACTCCGGTCTAAATCAGGTCTAGACCACATCTAAACCAGGACTAAATCAGGTTTAAGCCAGTTCTACACGAGTAAACCACTAACTCCGATCTAAATCAGGTCTAGACCACATCTAAACCAGGACTAAATCAGATCTAAGCCAGTTCTACATGAGTAAACCGCTAACTCCGCTAACTCCGGTCTAAATCAGGTCTAAACTAGGAGTAAACCAGGACTAAACCAGGACTAAACAAGTAAACCACTAACTCCAGTCTAAACCAGGCCTAAACTGGGACTAAACCAAGTCTAATCTGGGACTAAATCAAGTCTAATCTGGGACTGAACCAGTTCTAAATGAGGAACCCACTAACTCCGGTCTAAATCAGGTCTAAACCACATCTAAACCAGGACTAAATCAGGTCTAAACCACATCTAAACCAGGACTACATCTAAGCCAGTTCTACACGAGTAAACCGCTAACTCAGGTCTAAGATAAGATAAGATAAGTTTTTATTGATCTCACAATGGCGAAATGTACTTGTCACAACAGCTCTTAGGACAGTATCACACAGGGGGGTGCACAAAGTCAGGAAAAGTGTCATCAAAGAAGCAAAAGCAACAGGTAATAGTAATAATAGTAACAATAAAATAAAATAGAATAAAGATAGTCTCTTAGCGTCTCTCTGTAAATAAACTGTACAAACATCTCTTAAGCACTAATACTAAACGAGTAAACCACTAACTCCGGTCTAAACCAGGACTAAACCAGGCCTAAACTGGGACTAAACCAAGTCTAATCTGGGACTAAACCAGTTCATCGTAGAGAAGTCACTTTGAAAATAAAATACTTTTACTTTTTAACCCAATTAAAAACAAATGTAGTGGAGTAGAAAGTACAGATGCAAGCTCTGAAATGTAGTGAAGTAAAAGTAAAAAGTATTCATCATAAAATGTACTTAAGTGAAGTAAAAGTACCTATAATTTGTACTTTTTACTTGTACTTTCCACCACTGTTCACACTTTCCTTCTGTCTTTACAGAACTGCTCTTGCTGCTCCTCAGATTACTGCGAGCTATATTCACTTTACTGCTGTAAGCTTCTCTAAAGATATTTTTATTCGCTGGTATTGTTCTTTACCTGCTGTCTGGTATTGTTCTTTACCTGCTGTCTGCGAGGTTATAAAAGTCTTACTGCTGTCGGTAGCCTTGTCTACTATGTACAGGCTCTGCTTTATACCTGTCTGTAAACATGCCACAAGTGTCTCCGCTCTTCACTCATTTTCACGTCTCAAACTGACAATGAACCAAATACAGACTGCAGCTCAAGCGACAAAGCTCGACGTTACAGTATCTAACTGAACATCCACACATGTATGCAAACCACATGAGGGGAAATAACCCGGTGCTTGGTAAGAGTTTTCACAGAGTATTCAAGGTGGTTCAGAATCAAAAGACCTCTCATCCAAGAGACGTATTCAGCCCTGTGGTTTCACCGCTCCTGGATGAATGAGAGCTTACTCAAACAGAATAATAATACCTCATGGTTGTATTACACCACCCACTCACTCACACACTGGAACACTCGAACCTCCAATATTGAGTGTATACTATGATAACTCGCTCTACCATGTAAGATCCATCGAACACAATTTACAGCTTTAATGGGAGACACTGCTGGTGAAAAAAGAGGTTTTGATCCAATTTGCTCTCTTAATATTTAAACTTTCACCTGGAAACAAATAAAACAAATACATGATCTAATCTTTACAATAAAGAGAGCAATTGAACTGTTTCTCCATAGAACTACAGTATGTTTGAAATCGTAACTTCAGGGACCATTTTCTAAAAATGCATTGTTATCACATTGTTACAACGGCATCTCCCACTTTAGTAGCTCCTACAGACACCAACCTTTCCAGTATCGCACTTGACAACATTTTGAAGGTTTGTTCAGAGGGATTTTTCAATATTTACTTTGTAGCCTGACTCAAAAACAAGGTGAAATTGGAATTTTTACAGCTTTATTCATTAATAACTAGATTATTCAAAAACTTAAGATATCCCAAATCCCCCCTGAATAAATCTTTGCAACTAGTATATCAACTAATACATCAACAACAAAATAAAACTATATATTTAAACCATGCCTCTATCCAGTATTTAGATTTCGTCGCCCACAAATATAGGACATTTTTGGCCATTTTTACACATAAAATGCCCTGTTTTTACATGAGAACATGAAATGACAGCATGCAATACATTATTTTCTCATATTCATGTCAGTAATCTTCCCCCATTCACCTGCCCTTAACTACTTTCAAAAATCAATATGCTTAAATTATAATTACCAGGACAATCACTATGGTGTAGAATGTAATAATATAATTTATGTTTCTTGCATACCATACTGTATGTAGCACTCACAAGATACTGCTGTGTTCTGAACAGGATTAAAGGATGGATTATTTGAATGGTACGCTTTACAAGGTGTTAAAAACATCAACAACACATGTACAGTTTGGTGGATGCTCTGTCGCTGTCTCCACGCACATTGTTCTTACCGTGTACTACTCGCTGTGCGGTACAATAGCAGTAATTGTTTGTTACATATGTAGGAATGGCTGCTTTGTGACGGGGACATTAATCCTACTGTAGTGAGTTAATCCCGTGTGGGCCGTACAGCAGCGGAGACAAAGGGAGGCGGTGAATGGGGAAGAAACAAAGTAGTACAGATTCAGCCCTTTCTCCCGTCGTGACTGCGGCCTATTTGTTCCGAGTGTCGTGGTCAGCGTGTTGGTAAAGAGCTTAAACAGCACGGGCTTCTCCACCACAAGGTCAATGAAACTGAGTAAAGTAAACAAAGTACTGGCCCGCTCCATTCCCTCCGTTAGAGGGACAGAGCTTTTTTCTTGTACTAAATGGACATGGACTTGAACATTCCCCCGTAGTTTAGGAGTGTCGCCATGTTTGGACAATCCATTTTCACGATTAGCACAATCCTATATGTGATAAATCCATGATAATTGTGACGCCATAATGTGGATCTCGCATAGACAAGCTTAGTCAGCCAGAAGCAGGAGCGTCTGGAGGTCTGCTCGCAGCCTGTCATTTCCCGATTGTGTTAACATCGTGCCAATCACAGATGCAGATTTGTAAAATGCGGAGGTCATATCATTCAGAACAGACTTTCTAATGTTCCAACTTCTAATTTGAATAGTTTAGTAGATCACCTGATGATTTGGCAGAAGAATATTTCTTGTTAAATGTAATGTTTTTGCACAGGTTGGTCGAACCATGCCTTTCTCCATGGTCCATGGGAGGATGGCCCCATGACACTCCCTCACCTCTGGGCGACTGGCCTCTTGGTCTGACCCGTCACCTAGAACCTGTTTGCCATGGGAGACTCAACCAGGACAACAGAGCTCCTAGGTTCATTCGGGTGCTCAAACCCCTCCACCACCATACGGTGACGGCTCAAGGAGGGGTGCAGCTGAATACCAATCAGGACAATTCGTATTAAAATAGTAGAATAGAATTTCTCAACTCCGGTGTTCAGATCATTTTACTCAAAAGTTTCCAGCACAAATTGTAAATGAATTAAAATTCATAAGTGGATGGTTTAGTGGGTGAACCTGGGCTCAGTCCTTTGTTATAATGAGAATAATGACTATAGTTGTATGTGGATGTGTGTAGATAAAGTGTGGATCTCTCATGTTTTAAACTAGACTGGTGCTGAGTTCAGGGTCTGCTGCTGCCCCTGCGCATGCCCAGGTCAGACGAGGTGACGAGCCGGGGAAACGCTGATTGCTCGTATGGGCAGTGAACACACCTCAGACCGGCCAATTAGAAGTTTTACAGAGCACACTCCTGATGTGTGTTTGAACTGAGGGCAGAGGTCGGAGCACAATTACTGCCGAAAAGAGAAACTTTTACCACCAGTGAAATCTGACGTCGACACATGTGGAATGTAATGATTTTGTGATATCAATTTGTCAGGCCTTGGTGTCCAGAGATGCCCAGACGTTGTGGACACATTTACTTTGAACATGAAAAGCAGAACAACCGAAAAGATTTGCCTTGACATTTCCTTTCCCAGCTCAGGAGCTTTCTCACAAAAGTACCTTTCTTACTATAGTTAAGGGGAGACTTTACAGGCAGATCTTTTTTCTTTTTTCCAGGTATCCGAAATCCCATCTGAACAAATCTTTGTTCAAAATAAAACCATACATTTAAATCTAGCTTGATACATTACTAAGATTTCATCCCAAAAAATATAGGCAATTTTGACAATAAGAAAACAAAAAATGACAGAAGACATAGTATTGTTTTCTAATATTTGTCAGTAATAGGTTTCCAACGGATAACACTCAATTTAAAATATTTCCCAATTCACCTGCAGTGTCTCGCCTGCAATATCGATGGTACAGTCAACACCAATGAAAAGATGTTATCATACAGCACACCTCTGTTGTTAACACATGCACGCTTCGAGACAAGGCAACATTTAACATTTCATTATGCAAGATGAATGGATTAGACAGAATAATGTTTTTGGCCCGGCCTTATACGGTTTGGAAGCATGACAGATTTTCTAAAAGAAGGATGTGCGTTGATAGCCATTGGTGATATCTCCTGTGGATGTATGATATGGTCCATCACACTTTCTCTGCACTATCCTTCTGCATGACCGCGTTATCAGACTGAATCTCCCGGTATCACCTAAAGTAATAAGTTTGTGTTTTGGCCCATGAGGGAGGGCTTTATCTGTTGCTCTGAATGTGTTCTCATGCTACAGCGGCCCGCGGAGAAAAGAAAAAACTAAATTGGGGCTTTGTACTTCTTTGAAATTGGACCATTTGCTGCTGTTCTGTCTGCTCCGGAGCTATCGAGGGAAACAACAAGCACCAATAGGAAGCAATGTTAGAGAGGAGTTGTCATTGCGCACCGAAACGGAAACCATGGATGTGTGCTATCACCCTTTGAAACCACATTATCCAATAAACAGTAAAATACAAGCATTTAATCAGATAAGTCCATTTTTTTCATTTTACTCTGTGCATAACGTTCCAATCAAGCTAGCGTTAGCGCTGCGGACACCACCTTCATTTCCGTTTGCGGTGCCGACGCTTCTCGTTAGCATAGCCTAGTTAGCCTGTAGTTCGCCTACGGTGTGTATCGAGCATAGACCGTTTAAAGATGGATGTAGCCCACTTGGCTTTCTCCATTTTTTTCAGCGCAGGCTAATGAAGCCAGTTCATGCTCGCATTTTTTGGAAACAATTCCATAGTAAGGTAAGTGCGAGTTAGCTTCTCTTTTAAAGTTGAAAATATTAAAAGACAAAGAAGAGGGTGGTGTAGTGTGTGGTAAGACAAGCACACGAGGGCCATATTAACAACACTATTTCCAAAAAAGAGTTAAAGAGGGGCCAAAAAGTTTACATGTAAGTCAATGGGCACTTCCGGCTTCCGCAAACAATCCCTGTATGCTAGTGACCTTCGACCAGAGCTAGCCAATTAGCTCTCCATCAATATTATAAACTCTACGGTATCGAGTTACAGCCACAACACTACGAGGCTAAGTAAGCTATGCTAACGAACAGCGTGGGCACCGGAAATGGAAATGAAGGTGGCATTCGTGGAGCTAACGCTAGCTTGACTCGATTGTTATGCACAGAGTCAATTGGTGAAAAAGAACCTGCATCTTTATTGGGTTAACCTTTCCTCCTCAGATTACAGGCCACTGAGCTTGAGATTTAGATTAGGTCCTCTCCCAAATGCACAGCACAGTGGCCGAGTGGCCAAGACTCTTTAACAAGTAGACACAATGAATATCCCTAAGCTTAGTGGTTGAGTGACTAGCGTAACGTCCTGGGTCCCGGAGGAAACCTTGATGCTCACCTCCAATACGTGCTGGTCAGGTTGGCCCACAGCGGCAGTGCACAGTTGCAGTGGTTCAGGACTAACCATCCATATGATCGAAGCAATTGTTAATTACATATAAAGCACTTACTTATGTTAATAACCCACAACAAAACAGCATTGTTGATATCTTGCTAAGCATTAAGAGTGTGCTTGGTATCACTGGTTTGTTCCAACATCCAACCCAAATTATACACACGCTGGCGATGTCACACAATGGGCTCCAGGCCTCTCAACCGATTGTGACTATGTCTTTGAGCCCACAGACGTTAGTAGCTCCTTATTTTGCTCATATTTTAGACTAATTTGATAGTTTAACGAAGCGTCTATTCACAGCACACTAAGTTTTCTTGTTTTCAATCACACATGAACTGTGTTTATATTGTGTTTCATGTCTTATGGATTTCAGGAAACTAATCTTCTTGAGATTTACTTCCAGCAAGGGTGACATGGTGTATTCAGCTACAAGTTAGATTTTTACAGATTGAAACATACATATGATTTATTGTCTTCCCTGTCGGTGTAAGAGTATGTGAGTGTCAGTGCAGTGCAGAGGTTTGGCTTCACTCCCCTGTCCCACACCGAGAGCCAGAG
Source organism: Lesueurigobius sanzi (assembly GCA_900303255.1). Classification (NCBI taxonomy): domain Eukaryota; kingdom Metazoa; phylum Chordata; class Actinopteri; order Gobiiformes; family Gobiidae; genus Lesueurigobius; species Lesueurigobius sanzi. Next base: position 5,764 of record OMNZ01005676.1, on the reverse strand, counting down.
GGCTGTTTTTAATGAGGGGACGGCACAATGGGACAATATAGTCGGCTGACCTCATACAACTCCACTGTCCCATCACCAGCAGCTCTGCTCTGATACACTCGCCATCTGAAACCATACCCCGTCCCGACAAAGAGGCTCTGTGGCTGTGTGCTGTCAGGAGCAATTTGAAGTGTCTACGTTATAATACACTGTGAAGCACAGGGAGGAAGTGATAAGATGCACCTGCACAATGGTGTCTGTCGGAAAGGGAAAGTCTAGCAGATGACGGGATAGGAAGAGAACTGGAGAGAATATCTCAAATCTACTAAAACAATGGGCAGAATCTAATATAGTGGTTAAAATTTAAGCTCTCAAAAACAAAACAAAATCACAAAAGCATTCAATTACAGATCAGCTGTCTTTTGGTAGAATTTGGATAAGATGTACACTTTTATTTCGCCTTTCAAGATATCCCAGCACTTTATTATTCATTCACTCGCCGCAATATTGATTAGTCACTACAGCCACAGTTGCCTTGGGGCCGACTGACAGAAACATTGTTGCCAATCTGCTCCAATGGCCTCTGCCACCATCATCATTCAGAGTTTGGTTAAATTCACTCTTACTATGGAAATCCGCCATGTTTGTAACATTGTCCATAGACTCAAATTTGCTAGATTACCTTTAAAAACATCCTTTAGTTTTTATAGTGGGAAGAAATCTGCTGCAAATCCCATAATGATTTGCGATGGAACATTACGGTCCCGGATTCTATAGCCAAGGTGAAAAGTGTCCTGCCCAATGGTGCAATGACAGTCGCATGTGCTGATCAGTACTATTATAACCAGCCTTGTGGTTAGTAGACCACTTTTGCACCACTAACTAGTTAATCCAGCATCACATTGGAACAATAGGTGCTCCTCTGACATAATATTGTCTGTACAAATACTATAGAAAACTCCAGTTCCATTTAATCAGTGCCATCACACATCACACAAACGCCATGATTATATTCCCGGAACCATAGAAGGTCAGTTTTTCCAATAGTGTGAACAGGAGGCACACAGTTCAGTTCAACATGCCTAGTTATTGTCTGACCTGCATGACTCCTAAGCTCTTGGCACAATAAGAAAGACATGTAATCACATGGTCAATCAATACGATCAGATACTGTATATGTTGTTCATTGATGAATTGACTTATCTCTTCTAGGTATCAACACAACAGAGTACATTTCTATTCAGTTCCTGATGATGTTAGTGCAAACGTGTAGGTGCAGGTTAGAGCTTGCTTGGCGATTGCAATGGAGAGGTGAGGCCCGGCTGAGAGACTATGACCTCAGATAAACACCTCAAATAAACTCTTTAATTGGGTTCACACCAGAGAAAGTGCTGGTCAACGTGGCAGGGTTAAGAGAGCAGTCAATTATGGAGTTTAACCGCAGGAAGGGGAAATAGGATTATGTTTAGTCAAGTTTTTTTAATAACAGCTTGTTAGGGACTTGTTAACCGTTCTTATTGACTGATCTGTTTGCCACAGCTGCCCGGAGCTGAATGACAGAGATGTGACTGACAATCCATCCCAAAGTAGGCACAGATTCTTCGGTCTTCATCTGTACTCTGTAGTTGAAGTGTAGGACGTTTCAATCTTAGTCCAAAGATCGTCATCAGAACCTACAGAGAACCTACACAGATCCATTCCAAAGTGCCAACGATCACACCTCGTATAATCTCCTTTACATGTTCACACAAGGAAGGAGTGTAAAGGGTTTAGGACTTTGCTTTCTATTTGCAATTTTGCACACAAGACCCCGAAATTTCCACCAACTTTATCTGATTGCTTCCATTGCTTTGAGTTGTATGCCTTCTTGGTCTTGCACATTGCAAATACACATTGTTTAGCTGCTGCCACCTGTCAGGAGTTGGCAAAGAAATACAGGAAAATCTGTGCTCAAACATCCATTTTACACCAAAATACAGTGCATTTCATCACAACAGATGTTTGCACAAAACAGAAGAACACGAATCCCAAAGGTTTTAACTTTTATTTTTTAACGTTCAGGAACAGAAAAATAAAAACAAAACTCTTCTGTAAATGCAGCATTGGAGCTATGGTTATGATTGTTTTAAGTTAGACAACAAAATGTATCACGTCTATAAGGGGTATGAAGTAGCTGTTTTGCCTTCATTGTCTCCCCTTACAGCCTCAATAAACCATGACACAGTACCTGCAACATATAAAGACACTCTCTCTCTCCCCTCCATCATCTTTGTAGTCAGTTTTTCATGCCGCACCTCTTATATTCCCCAGCTCCACTGCAGCAGCGCAACCACTGGCCACCACAATCTCTCCATCTTCTCCTGCCTGTTCTAATCAAATGCCCTGACCTCACCGCCACCAAAGTGAGAAATGGTCAAAATCCGAAATGTTATCGACGAAAACGATGTTCTAGTAGTTTAGGAAGGGAATGCGAGGTAAAACCTGATATAAAACACTACACAGAGGAAACAAGAGATGAAATGGTATGGAAAGTCGTATCTGCTTCAGTAAATTCACGGCGATATGAGTCACGCAGCTGTGAGATGCAGCGTGAAATCAAGCTAAGGTCACACTTCCTATATGCAGTGACATCTCTTTAAATAATCCAGCAAATGAGGCATGAGCTGCCTGTCAAAAGACTAAAGAGACCATGTAGCGAAACGTCTATATGCTGCTAGATGACACAAGTGTAATTTACACAGCTCTTTATCGACGGTATTGTAATGGGATGGCGCGCTTCACTGGCTCCTAATGGACTCTTATTGGTAAACATGCCTGCTGTTTACTGTACATGCTCTAATTGCAGCAAAAAGTTGACTTTGTCTTTAGATTTTCAGTTTTGCTTTGTGTATTTCTTTCATTGAGATATGGCAACATTCCAGGCACAGAACCTACAGGCTGCGTTCATGTTATAGAATTATATTTCAGTTAAAGGGCAGGTGCCAAAAGAGAAAAGAAAATCGACAAATGTATATTGTCACCACTTTCGGACACCTTTATGAGAAAAAGGGTGGCACGGGTAGCGCAGCTGTTGGTGCTCGTGCTTCACAACTAGAAGGTCCCGAGTTTCATTCCCGGGCCGGGCCTCTCTGTGTGGAGTTTGCATGTTCTCCTCCTGCATGAATGAGAGTGTGTTTGTGCGTGTGAGTTTGAGTTTGAGTGTGGGACAGATGGAAATTAGCCCAAAGCTACAACCTGGAGTGGTGTGTTTACATGCATGCTTCTCATGTGTGTTCATTAACATGCACTGTCCCAACCAAATAAACAAACAAACAAACAAACAATTAGACCTTAGTTCATATGGGCTGATCGAGAAGACATTGGGCCTATTACGCACAAATTTTTTCTTAAGGCCTACTGAAAGGCCTTACTATTAAAGGCCTACTACTTTTTGGCATTCACAAAATGTGTTCTTAGCTGAAAGAGAGGACTCTTATACACACAAAATCTGCAGTTTTCGAATATTATCACAGCCAGTAACATTTTCTAAAAAAATATTTCATTTAAAAATATATATTTTTTGAAATAATGAATGTGATCAGAGGTGGTGTAGAGCAGAGAATCTAAGTCAGACTTTCACAGGTGACCGCTGCAGCTCCTTAGTAGCCACTCTGAACACGTCATGATCAGAGAAGGGACTTCAGACAAAATACAGGAGGCTATTGACAATAAGAGTTATTAAAAAAATAATGGCATACAAATGGTAAATACTTCAAAAAGTTACTCACATGTACTCGAGTATATGTAATTGAGTACTGCCTCATGCTCTTGTCATGCCCATATAGGGAAGTTTAGAGGGCGTGTCTTTGCATTTACATAGTCAATATGATGTAGATGTCATGATATTAAGATAAGATAGTTCTTTATTGATCTCACAATGGAGAAATTTACTTGTTACAACAGCTCTTAGGACAGGATCACACAGGGGGGTGCAAAAAGTCAGG
>OMNZ01005673.1:3117-16151 GCA_900303255.1 Lesueurigobius sanzi | reverse complement strand
GTGGCCACCGATCGGGGCCGCGCCTCATTCCCCCCCCCCCCCCCCCCCCCCCCCCCCCCCCCCCCCCCCCCACCGCCAGTACAGTTCGAGTAGGGAACTGTTGACTTGGTGCCCTTGTTGTTTTGTTTGTCCGTGGCAGCATGTGTCCCTGGGCCTTGTCAAAAAATGATTTATGGATGACATTATCTCATCTGTATGGTCAAGCCAGCCTTACTTAACCCTGCCTTTATGTGCCGCTAACACCTTCACCAGAGAAATTAAACTGCACCGACCCCAGCATGTTCAGCTTCGCGGTCCGAAATCACCCCGGTTTAAGGTTAGCTCCGCGCCGCGCCTTCCTCTTTAATCCCAGCCTTGTACGGGGGACATGTGGAAGCAGCTTGTCCTGGCTGATAGGAGAATTATGTGGGCTTTACCCGGCTAAATAAATAATTATGTTTGTGTAAATTCCTCAAAAGGCATGGTATTAGCTCCTCTTTTTAGCTGCTGGCTAAACACAGTGAGAGCCAAACATATGAATTCAACAACAACAGCGAGAAAAAAAAAAAAAAAAAACAATGGCGAAGGTGTCAGAAGAACCGCGAAACTGAACGCCCGTAAAGGTGTGGGTCGCTCAGATGGGTGGCGTTTTGACAGCGCGAATCGAGTCCAAGTCTGTGTACTGTCACCGCCTTTCCCTGTCTCCGCTCTGCTCAGTGTCTTACAGCGCGTCTTAGCTTAATCCCTCTCGTGTTTCCGACGCCTGGCACTCCACTGTCACCCACGGAGCCCGACTGATGCCGCGGCAAACACGAGCAAATCTCCGCCGTGTCTGTCTGCGCGCTGGGTTGTCAGTGTACGTACTGTAAATGTATGAAATGTAAACTCGGAGCTATATGTACAACTTTATATCTGGGATTAGATGGGGGAACCGTTGTTGTTGTTGAATGCCTGAATTGGAGGAATGTTTGGAAATTCTCTCCCATATAGGCTGGACATCGTCATGGCTGACCAGATTCTATACAAAAAACTGAATGCAGACTCAGAGGGGACCAGGCATGTTGAGGAGAACCTGCAATTAATCCTTATCTGGAAGAACTTAGCAAAAACAAGTTTAGTTGTTGTTAGAGTCATAAATGGCTCTAAACCAGCCATTTCCAAACAAAATGTCCACCTTCAAAGATATTAAGGCTTTTCCATGAATTTCTCCATTTAATGAAAGCAATGAGAAAACAATATGAAACAGGAACAATTTTAGTTGGTCCGATTAGGTTCATAAGGTCTTCTAGTAACAACGCAAGTTTCTTTTCTAGTCAGACCTGTGTATTTGTTTTTACCTTTACAGTTTCGGCTGCTTGAACTTCCTCAGAAGTCCACATCACATGACACTTCTGAGGAAGGCAGGAGTTCAAGCAGCCGAAACTGTAAAGGTAAAAACAAATACACAGGTCTGACTAGAAAAGAAACTAGCATTGTTACATTGTCGTCCACAAGTCGTTCATATCAAAATAAATTGAGCTTATAACACCGGATATGTATTTGTTCATATGTAATCAAATTTATCATAGTATCACTGTTTCCTTGTATTGTATTTGTAAAATTAAGTGAAAACCATTGGAGAAAATTTTTTTAGTTGGTGATGGTGAAAACCCAAAAACTATGGCTAAATACTGATCAAGTTTATAAAACTATCTTTAATGACTGAATGCAAAAACCAAAGGTTATACACCACATGATGATGAAAGCCCATTGCTTAGAGTCTTTAGAAAAAGGTACTGAATGGGTAAAAGCCTTGAACACCTCAAAGCAGAAAACTAAACACGTTTTTAATTCAAAATCAACAGCTGCATGTCACGCTTTGATCCTCTGCCTCCTCCTCGATCACCCAGCAGGGGGCGCTCTGTTACCCCTGATGCTGGCAACCATCTGAATTACAACCATTAAACACGTGTGCACAGGCCTGTCCAAATGCATTTGGAATAAAGGCAGCATTTTCTAAAGTGCACAATGTTTTTTAACTTTAGGTAAACAAACTTAAGGGGCGCTGCGTGTCACTGATAAAGCAATTTTGGAGGGAAGGTGGTTTTGAGAGAGGCACAAGCTAATTCTGGAATAAAATTAAGCACTAACTCTATAAAATGTGGTTGTGTGATAAAACAAATTGTGTTCGAAGAATGAAGGAATAGGTAGGGACAGAGTTTATTCGGTTTAATTTTGTGTACTGTATATAAAGTATGAACAATTTGAACATAAATGTAGCCACTAAAGCTCCAAAAGTACTAAAACTCAAATTTGTGAACATTTTCAGGTGTAGACACTTAAGTCCTGCATGTAAGAACAAATAAAATTCCATCTTCTTTAAGCAACTTAGACTCACCATTGTCTGTAGCCAGGAACGTTGCCTCATAGATGTTACTCTTCACGTAGCTCGACTCCCGGTCGAGTATGGCAGTGGTCACGATCTGCCCGTTGGTCCGGTTGATTGACAGCCAGTTTGCCGGGTCATTCAGCTTCGAATACCTATGAGAGACACGACAACAGCAACAGATCAATAGCCGAGCGTACAGCATTTTCATTGCAGGCCGTCTTCTCATTGTTTAGCATTTCCACATTATGCCCACACACTAAGTGCACGCATCCATTCCGCGCAAACCACAGCCGTCTGACCTTCACACTGTTTAATTCTTCATTGACTCCTTGCGCGGAGCCTCCAGCCTCCAGTCGGTTTCACCTCATTTTTCACTGCTGTGTACCAAGCATTCAAGTCAATTACTTGTGTTGTTAAGCACCGCTGCAGCCGCCTATGTGCGCCGCATTCTCAAGATCTGCCAAAGCGCCCTGGGCCTATACATGCTTACATTTGTTTATTGCTTTGCATGCCTGGGAATATCCCTTCTGTGTGGATACAGGGTTGGCTCTGAGCTGGGAACTGATTGTCAAACATGGGTAGGTGATTTGGTAGGAGGCGGTGACACTCCGTAGGGACACAGGTCGAAGGCAACAGGATTGAAAAGCTATCTGGCTCAGATCTACAGCAAAGGTTTCTGCTGCTCTTCGACGCTTCTTGCCTTCTACTCCGTCTGACGTTATCTCAACCACTTCACTTCATCTCACTTTTGTATGATTATGTTGACTCCTTACTGTCTCCATCTTGTCATACAACAGTGCAGTGCCAAGCAGAGCAGTTGACAGACTTGGTGGGGCCCGGGGCAAGAAGGTTTCTCATGGGCCCCCCACCACTCAACCCTTGCGGTGGCACCTGTTTGCTACAGCATTTTTAAAATAAATCATTTTATAGGCTGTATTTTGGGGCCCTTTCCCACAATTTTACACCACTGTTCTCTCATCATTCTCTTCCTTTGGTCCTGCTTAACCTCTTAAACCCCAACCGGTGTCAAATTTGGGTCCTATAGGGTTTAACAGGTTAAAGAACACTCCTTCATTTGTGTTTAGTGGGGGAGTGTGCATTCAAGGAAAACTTTAAGATGGACAAAAATAAACCATCCAGAGTTATTGAGATGATTTTACGCATTAAGACATGTCAAAGCAAGTAATGATATAAAAAAAAAAATAGAATCATGCAGAACAAGGGAAAATATAATATGGGCTCCTTGCTGGGCCCCCCTGGTCCTGAGGCCCGGGGACAACATACCCCTTTGACCCCCCCGTCGATGGGCCTGGTGCCAAGGACAAGGTTTTCAAACAGAAATTAAGAAAAAAACATTCTAAAGACTTCTTTCAATGGGAGTAGACTGGAGCGGGTCACTTGAGAGCAGTTTGAATTGGTGTCGGCTTCACAGCGAGTTTAACAAGCTTTCTAAATGTTGTTGCTATCCTGTTAACAACAACAATTAGCTATAAATCTGCTAACTGGAAAAACAGGTAATTGTTGAGACAATGTTCTTCTTCCTTTAGTGGGGGAGAGGCTTTTTTGACTTGTATTTGCTCAAATGTGCGTTGTCTCTCATAATCTGCATCTCCCAAAGGTGAACTGCCCCACCACAGAGGTGGCCTTCAATATGGTGCCAAGCAGGGCTGGCCCAGCCTAATAAGCAGACTATGTAGCTGCATAGGGCCCTGAGATCACCAGGGGCCCCCAATAGTACAACATTTGTACTACAGGTGTTCTGTGCCTCTTAAATTTCCCTGAAATGTCTCCTCCAAATAACTAGTACACTGCAAAAAAGAAGTCAAATATTCTTAAAATTAGTGAGTAAGTAATTTCAATAATTTTGTCAGTGTGGTAAGTTTTTTTTCTCACTTAAATACGAAAATACAACAATATTCTTAAATTTATATTGTTTTCATCTAATTTTGAGTATAATTAGATATCTGTTTCTTAATTTAAGAGGAAAAACGGTGTCACAATTTTACAAACATTACCAATTACTAGATTTGTTTTTGTAATTACTTTCTTTTATAAACATAGTCAGGTTTAAGGGCGGGGGGAATTAACTAATTTATGGGAATATATATTTATCCAAAATATACAAAACTCTGCTTAGGGCCCTGTGAATGCTTGGGCCAGCCCTGGTGCCAAGTCTTTGAAAGACAAGTGTAAACTCTCATTGGTCTGGTTCTGTCGTGCTTTAAAGTGCATCTTCAATGCTGTTAATGAGACTCTTTTAGTCCCAAGCACATAGTAGGAAAACATTCTTGTAGAAAAAAAACATCTTTCTGCCAATGTTGCCGACGATTAGCTGTAATTGCAAAACTCTAAATTGCTTTGTATCTGTAAAACACTTTGCAGACTTTGGCTGTCTTTTTCAGGGTTTCTGAATCCAGGAAGATTATAATAATAAATAATTTGTTGTGTTGAGGACATTTCAATCTTCTTCACACTTCACTTATTGTGAAAAAGCTGTCTCCTCTGTGATATTTTGTTTTCTTATTATAATTCCACTTATGGACAACTGACCCTTAGGTTTCCATTTCCATTTACTGTTCAAACTGCAGGGTCATGTTTCCAGTGCTCAGATCCTCGCAGCTTAAAATCATTCCAAATTGAAATGGATTTAAACTTTGACCGTACTGCTATATTTATTGAATTACTGGGCTAATACACTCAGCCGAACACCCACTCCTTTATTGCTGTTCAATTAAACACAGCATTGTGCATCTTGGCTTCCACTGAATCCATTGCAAACCTGTTGGGACCTTGGTTTGAGGACAAGCCGGGGAGCGGCAGGCTGCGGGCACATGGAATAATCTCCCTCCAGCAGAGAGCGCAGGTAGGATTTTCCCAGCAGGCCGCGGGGCATGATCCGAGGCAGGGAAAGGGATCACGCGGATGACATTCCCACACTCTATAGCGGCTTTCACACGGGCTGTAGCCAAACACGCGGCAGCTAACGGCGGAGGTGTGAAATCGGCACGGTAGCTACAGAAGGTCTGCTCAGAGGAAGGGAGGGATGAAAGGGGTTGAAGAGGAGACCATGAGGGGGAGAGCACACGCAAAGAGGGGACCAAGAAAGGAGAAGCGTCATTGTGTGATTAGGTTTAATATGATGAGATAAGATACAACTTTATTGATCTCACAGTGGAGAAATGTACTAATGTCAATAGAACTATCTCCATGCCGACTGCTGCATCCTGTGTATATTTTAGCCTCTTGATTAGTGAGATCCATGGCTATTCAATAATGGGAGCCAGATTTTAGAATAATAGATTGCCTTCACGTGACATCTCAACATTCTCAAGAGCCTATAGTCTAACATTGAGGTGAAGGACAGCTGGAAATTCTATCATTGTAACTAAGCTATGAAGAAGAAGAGCTTTATTTATATAGTGCCTTTCACAGACATAGTCACAAAGCACTTTACATGGGACAGTGTCTTCATTCCATACACGATAGTGGTAACCAGCTGCCCTTTTTGGGGCGGACCGACAGGAGGGCGGCTGAACACATGGACCTTCCGACCACCACCATTCACTCACATCCAGGCATCATTCCTCCTTTCCTATTGTACATGTTTTAAATAACTGCCAAAATGCAGATTTCTAGTCTCTATTCTCTAGTCTTCTACTCTCTATTCCTGGGCCCATCCGCATGAAACAAAAACTGTCACAAAGTTCAATGTCTTCTCTGTCAGCACATTTGAACTAAGGTCTAATTATTTTCTCATGAAGTCGTTGAAAGAGTGGTGACAATGTTCCAAAACATGTGCGTGATGTTGGCCAGTAGACAGGACTTTCAGCCATACGAATACTATGGCATGTTTGTGAAACCAATCACTCAAATTGAATTCTATATCAAAATATTCCAAGAGTTGGTCTAAAGAGTCATATTTTCAAGAACTTACTTATCACATATTTCATACTTTTTCTAATTAAGATTATGTTAGCTCTCGTAGCACTATATATGGGTTTCAAATAAAGTTTTGTGCCAAAGTTAAACTTGTGCCCTAACCACAATTCAAATATAGCTTTGGGTAACCCAGCCAAAATGTAATTAGCTGTGAAGTGTGAAGTTATATAACACACTAATAATCCTTTTAATAAAACTTTTCATACCAAGTACCATCTCATTAAGTATTTTTCCACAAGCAATCATGGTAGATCAACCTTTGGTCAATATATGAAATGGCAGTTATAGCCAGACTACATCAGGTCTAAAACATGACTAACATTGTCCTAACCCATTACGAAATGGTGTGTAAACCCCGACTGACCCAAGAATCCCTAAATAAAGCTGGCCTTTATGTATCTAACTAAAAAAGTACCACAGTTCCACAAAAAGAATTTGAAGTACCACCAGCAGTATACGTCAATGGGTGTACCATAAAACACTGTAGATTCTCAGTCACCCATGTGCTTAATTCGTCTTGTAACATGAAAACGCAACAACTAGATATACAGTAGAAGAGATGCCGATTGTTCATCAAATACTTTTTTTCCCTTTAATTTATAAATAGGAACTGTAGAATTTGGGGAACAACACAAATGTTTACATCTAGTTTTGCATTGATCCCAACTAGCGAACAGAAATCTATCAGTATTTGGCTATCGTCTTTTGCCAGGCCCCCAATTCTCACCTGCTGAAGTTTTAAACACTTTATTCCCCAGCGTAGCGCAACTGTAATTCCAAGAGCCCTCAAGTAACCCTCCGTATTGTCCAAACACCCCCCTCCTGCATCCCAAAAGCCCAAGACACAGCGGCGGAAGTGGGTCTAAATGTAAATGAGCGAGTTAGCTGCATGCCTCCAGAATGGGCTGTAAAACTGCGCCGGAACCTATTCTTCACCGGGGTGTGCGGCACGATAAGGCACCTTCATGACTGCGTGGCCTCTGATGATAAAACACAAAGGTCTGCTCCTAAAGCCGGAGTCCTCTGTCCAACGCAACACTTTAATTAAGTCTCCTAAACACTTCTCCTCGGCCCCTGTAATAAAACTCAGGAGGAGCAAATGATGTTTCAAATGAATGGGCTTTGTGGTCATTCCAGACAAAAGACATTCCCTTGCTCACTGTTTTTTCTTCAGGGAAAACTTCTGGAGGCAAGAGTTGAAAGTGTGTAGCTTCTTGCTTTACAGCCTTGTTCTTGCACTAATGTTGTTATGATAGAGTTACAGTAAGATTATATAGACCATCTGAATGTTTATTCTTGGATCACTATAGCTTATAATCTAAAAAGAGGGTCAGATTTCTTCATGTGGACCTCGGAAACTGGAAAATATTTTTTCGCCCTGTTGAAAAATGTAGGGTAGACCGGGGCTATTTGTCACGCGGGGTAATATGTCACATTTTATAGCCACACTAGAGGGTGCTGTATATTGGTACAAATATATAGTATGTGTTTAAGCTTCTTCCAATCCATTTTTTTTCAACTGGACAGAAAACATTGAAGTCAGGATATCTTTTGTGATTTTTATGCCTTTTCCCAAACTTTCAGGTCTGGGTTATTTTTGTGATTAGAGCTTTCCTTTTGTTGGTGTCACAAACACAAGACATTTATCTGAAAGACAGAGAGTTAAGCTTTGATTTGAACCATTTTGTTGATATCATGCTAAAGCCATGTGTTAGCTAGCGTACACATTCTGTAAAGTGGACACTTGGGGATAGTTGTCACACTTTCACTGGGGTCATTTGTCACATGTGACTCTTGTACCTCTGACAATTAAAGTCTTTATGTTAGTGAGTCAGTGTCACGTACTTGTGTTCTAACTAGCTATAACTTGATTAAAAAGCAGTTATCAATAGTTTTTTTCTGCTAATTTTCCATCCTGTTGTTGGTAATAACACATTTAACAAATAATTGCATATTAAGAGCATTGGTCAGTTTGACCTGCAAACTCGATTGTGGGTGTTTGGTTAAAGAAAACAAAAAGTTATATATGTTTTTGTTAATATCATGTATTCTGTTGAAATGTCATTAATAACTATGGTGACAAACATCCCCACGCATTGTGACAACTAACCCCGCACACAGGGCATGTTGTCACAGACGACTTTGCTCTCTTTGACGCTTAATAACTTACTATTACAATAAGATACAGAAATAGAATCACCTACATCAAGTTGAGGATTTAAGCTTTCAATCAATGTCTGTGTGACTCTTGTGGGACGTTCTGATGATGAGCTGTGGACTCTAGCCCCGGTCTCCCCTACATGAACACTCGTCCAAATAGGAAAACTGTCATGAGTCAAAAAAAGCTTCCTGACTTCTGCATCTGACTGCACAAATCAGCTTATTTGTTTATGTATTGTTTAATATGAGCTTTTTGGTTAAACACATACTTTCTTGAGTTTACTGTGAGTTGGAATAACATAATTGAGAGTCATTAAAGAGCAACTAAACACCAAATCATGTTATTTTGCTGATAAACTGTCTAAATGGGTGTCTAATAGTAATATTATTTTGGCATTTTAGGGAAACTTGTTCAACATCCTATACTTTTGTGCCTAAAACCATGCTAAAACCGAATGGGTGGCGCCCTCTTCAGGGTCAACACTGCTACTAAATTTGAATTTCCTGAAAGGCTGGAGACGTGTCCACGGGCTCCACACATCCTCATCAGCTCCTGCCCTGCAGCTAGTCCCTCCCTCCCATTAGCATAGCATTTATTTACATCATGTGTAGTTTATTGGTAGGATTTTTCATGTTGCAGACACCGCCCACACACACACACCACCCCCCACGTCACGCTAAAGCCTCCGAGACCACCCTTTTCGCTGGAATTTCCATGGGTGGAGAAAGGTTCTGGCACGCCTGTTTAGGCTCTCTTCAAAATAAGAAAACTACCGTGATATTTTATAATAGACACCATGTTTATATAGTTCCCTCTGTTACACGCTAATCAGTGATAAAAGACAGATTTTTTATTTGGTGACATCAAAATCTCCATTTTCCAACATAAAAAGCAAAAACAATTGGGAACAAGGACGTCACATCTTGGAAACACTACCCAGTCCACATGATGCATAGGTAAGTAAGTGAGAAAGTAAGTCAACTTTATTAATGAAATACTTAAGAGTTTTCATTTCATAGTGGAATCAGGCCCTCAGAGGTCCAAAATACTAGTTGCATCTACATTTTGTCAATAAAAGAACACTTACATTCATCTATCAATTATTTGGTAAGTATCTTGTATTTTACTGCTGCTGGATGGCCAGTCAATGTAACAGTTTTCCTATGTGCTGTGGCACATGGAGAACATGGTCTTATATTTCCCAATGGTTTGGTTAAATTTACCATTATAATAACTGTGAAAGCTCTCACTGTTTTTATAAGCTCCCTGCCATCCACAAATTTGGCGCACTCCATCCCTCATTACCAACTTTTTTAACAAACTCCTGCCAATTTCTCTTTTTCTTGGAGACTGTTTTTGTTTACCCAGATGCTATCCTTGCATTAAAAATCCACTAAACACCACAGTTGGTAGAAATTTTGCACCACACCCCCTCCCAGTACCGAGTGTGAATGCTTCCCGGGGCCCTCCTACAGGCAGGGTCTGTCTCATTTGGGAGCTGGTTGGTGCTTGCGTACAGCTGGATGTATGATTAGGCCTGGCAGGTTAGTGATCTTAGCGAGCAGCGGGGAGAGCTCTGACATTTATTTTTCAAGCCCCCGACCCTGAGGATGAAAAATGCATGTCTCAAGCTTAAGCCCAGGCGCTGGGGTAATCATTTATGCCAGTGTCTCCAGTCTCCAGTCTTGACCTCACTGGGTGGTGTCTGACAGGTGATGCATGATGCCTCATCCTGCCTTTCCGAATACTCCCGATCACCAGTTTTTTTCCTGATCCACAAGGTCTCCTCCGTCCCTCCCATCCCTCCCCCTGGACACTGTCAGTCTGTCTCTTTGATAAGCACCTGTCAGGATCAGACCTTGACCTCTTACACCTCTCCATCTGTAGCTCCAGGTCAATCCACTCCCACAGGTATTTGTTCAACTAACTTGTAAATTTCTGCATGCTATGAATCACCAGCTTGTATGGTTGTCTTACAGCGGATTCATTTTAATGTGTAGCAATTCAAGGCTCACAGTTCATATGCAAAAATATAAAATATCCAATGTATCAACCTTGTACTGGGTGCAAAGCCATAGAAACTTAATACGCTGAGTTTGCGGGCAACATAAAATGGATGACTTATAAGGAGTATTACAGAGAAGGTGCTATTTCCCAGAGAGGGTAATTCTTATTTAGCCCATAAACATAGGAACATAGTGCAGAAATAAATCTGGAAAGCAAGAGCCTGTGTAGCTGTAAGCAAAGCTCTAATTGAGAATCAATAGACCCTGGTGCTCCAGATGCAATAATATCATAAACAATGTATGAGTTCGCTTTGTTCTTGTAAAATGTATAAAACACCTAAAATGAGTTTAATTTGGCCGCAACATGTTTATTCATAGTATATTTAAGTACATTTTAAAGCTCCCTCTATATCAAATTAAAACATCTGTACAGCAGATGGATTTATTGAGATTTGAACCATCCGCTTTAAGACACCCAGTGTACCAGCTGAGCCACTCTTTCCACATTAGAATATGGCCTGCATAACTTTTAAACATTTTGACATTTTTGTTGTTGTTGAAAACTCCAGAGCCAGCAGATAAACAAGGGGTTTATTACATAGGAGGTCGTACCATTGTGAAACAAGGATGTTTCTGTTGTTTGCACAACTGTAGCATAACTCAAAATGACACCAACATAGTTTTAGCATTTTGTTTTTGTACACCTAGCAGTTTTTGAGGTACATTTCCTAAACCTAGCCTGTCATCCTTGGGAACAACCTGCTGGCCATTGAAGTCTGGGTTTACACTGAAAATCCGCAGAGGCTTAGCACAGAAAAGATCAGTGCAGGTGGACAGAATGCTGTGTCAGATTTTTGAGCTTCTGCCAACAACCCCCATCACACCATCACCGCCTCCATCTTCTCTTTATACTGTATCTTCCTTTCTTCCTCTCTCTCTCTCCCCCTTGTGACTGTACTTACTCATACAGCCCACAGAATACTCGCTCCTTTGATTACCCACGGGGCCACCGCTCTGCATTAACCTCCGCACCCTCCTGCCTCCGAATTCTCCACCAAAGCTCATAAACAAAGTGCAGGATGTTGAGACAGGGGTGATGCCAGGCTTGTTGAACTTCGACAAGCAGCAGAGCACACCCAAGGGATATTTTAGGCGACGATGCGAACATGCAAACATAGGCTGCAAGTATTTAATTTTCTTTGGGACGCAGTCAGACAATAGTCCATGTTTCCTGAGAACGGCAAACCAATATGGCAAACCGTATCACACTTTTGCCGATTTTTTTCTATTATATTTAGGTTAAGCACCTGTGTCAAAAAGTTATCCAAAAATATTTATTGTGTGGTGTGGGGATTTCTCTCTGTAAAAAATATAACTGAGGAGCCCTGATAATATAGATCTCATTTCCAAGGGGGTCCATTAAAAACCCCAAGAATTTTACGAAAACAAACAAAACACTTACTCAGGTAATCGCGTCTTACCTGATAATCTGTTGCATCTGCAGTCGGTCCGGATCCGAGGCGGAGAAGGTCTCCAGCCTGGTGCCGGCGGGGACTCCCTCCTCGAAGCGGATGTGCTTGGGGTTGGTGGGGAAATACGGCGGCTCGTTGACGTCCTGCACCGAGATGGTGACCCCGGCGGTGGACTGCAGAGACGACTGGATGCCGCTGGCCAAGTGCGCCTGATTGGACACCACCACGGTCAGCATGAAAGCGCGGTTCATCTCAAAGTCCACGGGCTGCGGGGAAAAGGAAATGGGAACGCTCACGTGAGAGTGTGGCAATGGAGGGAATTCATTTAACTGTCAGCTCACAGTCTCGCTTTGGGTAAATAACCTGCAGAGTCAAGCTTTTAAATGACAGTGTGCTCTTTTAGACATGTATAATAGAAACTACAAGCATGGGTAAAATGACTGTTAACACAAATGTACAGCTGCGGGAAACAGCCATTATGTGAATTGAATTGAATACTTTATTTCGAGCCTAAACTAGTTTCTTTCTCGTATTTCCTTTAACAGGAGCATGTTTCTAAAGTCTATTAAGGCAAGTTGCCTGAGGTGGACTATAGACTACTATTACTGAATAGAGAGGAAATGCTCTTCACAAACAACCTTTGCCTTCTAAATATATTCCTGAAGAAAAATATATCTACTCTCTTAATGCTTCCTTCTGTTTGTTGTCTTTTAGTCCAATAGTCCAATTTTATAAGCCTAAAGCAGAATACATGTTGGAGAGGACGGATGCACGACAAAAAGTAAAGTAATATATTGCCCCTTGATTTGAGTCAAAGCAATCTGCCAGCGGAGTTGCTTTAAAGGCCTTTTTCTCCGAAAATCATTTATCTAAAAGGTGCCCACACACTACAGGTTTTTAAATCTTTTGAGACTAAAAATCTGGCTAAAAATCCTGTAGTGTGTGTCCAGCTGAAGTGTACATGGCTAATCTTGGTGTCCAAACAATTGGTAGAGCTTGGGGATGACTCTGGAAATGAAATAATAATAAATTATGTTGTTTGACAATAAAATGAGGTTGCAATGAGTTGTTCTAATTTCCGCCTGAAAAAAAAAAAAAAAAAAATAAAT
>OMNZ01005666.1:5588-32322 GCA_900303255.1 Lesueurigobius sanzi | reverse complement strand
TTTTTTTTGCAAATATTTTTGCTCTGATTGTTCCAAATCTTGGATCATAATCTAATCCGAGCAGAAAGAGAACTCTCTCGCACTCACTTTTACAATCCCAGAGTGAATTTTAGAGGTTCTTAGCTTTCAAATGAGGAATGACATGTGGAACTTGTACAAAGAGCATCCTACAAACATTACCTTTAACTTTACTCCATCAAGACGTCCTCAAACGGCGTCACTTTAGCTTCATGTGCAAAAAGCTTTTAACAATTACACTTTCCATGCACCTTTTTGCGTCAACCGATCAATCGTAAAAATAATCGGCCGATTAATCGATTACCTAAATAATCGTTAGTGACAGCCCTACATAACTGTGACAAAAAAGAAAGAAAAACATTTATCTACATGGTGGAAAATGTTGTACCTGGTAGTTGATAGCTTATTATGATGCCAAATTCACATCACTATAATCCCTCCTGGCCTCGACAATTGCTTATACCTCAAAGGAGCTTTAATATAGCTGCTCTGTGAGATAAATTCCCAATGTTTTGGGAGCCTGTCTCATGCAACATACAAATCAATAAGGTCTAATGAATTGAATTTTGTGGAGAGCGAGTCGGAGTGAATCACACACTGAGCTAACTCCACTCCTCAGCCTTTGTTTCACACTAAAATCACCATCGATTCACAGCCGCCGAGGCAAAACAAGAAACGCGCCGATGCTGACTTCTGCACAGCAATCTGGATGGAGCAATAACGAAAACAGGCCACAATATGTTTCATCTGTGGAGAATATAACAAAAACGTGGATAGAGGCATGACCGCTCACTTTGACTGACAAATAGAAGATACAGTGATTTGTAAAAGTGGTGTCCAGGATTAAGGTGAAATTACTATGATGTATATTTATTTCACTGTAAGGCCCAGATTTGTAAACAATACAATTTTGGTTTGTTTAGAAGAGCATAAATTCCCAACAGACTTTTGAGGCAAAGTTTCAAAATAATTTATCAAAAGAACTGTTTGGCACAGATAAGTGAGATTAGCATCAATCCACAATTTAATTGTAATGAACAAATCACAAATGCTGCAATTGTTGTGGTCATTTTTCACTTTAGGTAATATGTTCTCTAAAAACAACAAAAAATCTATCTATACAAGGATTTATCAGGACTTTGGGGTCCCAGGACGATTTAAAGACACAAACAATAAAGATTTTGATATTATTAAGAAAATTCCTCATTGAAAAGAACCTATTTGTGTAGATCAAATATCAAAGTAAACTATCCATATTATTGAAGTTTTAGCTTGATATTGTTAAAAGCGCAAACCCATTTTAATGTGGGGGTCCCGAATTGCATACTCATTCATTTTGTGGCTTGGCCTGAAAAGATTTGGAATCCATGAGGTATAAAAGCTGCAAACTTAGTTGAACATGTTGTGAAATGCATGTGATTCTAGTATTAGCTCAGCATGTCTCGGCACTTTGTGTTACATTCTTGTATGAAAAGCACTTTATAAGTAAAGATTGATTGATATCATATGTCAGTCTTCTCTCAAAGTGTTCAAGTAGGTGTAATCAATGTATAAGTACATTTCTAGATCTACTATGTAAATGCAGCATTTGTGAAAGAAAAACAGAAATCGTGCCTGTTGTGTGTCTTAATATAGTGCATTTTTACAAATCACAAATGCAGAAGAAATAGCATAGACTAGAGTGTATTTGACGGTCCGCCTAGTTCATTTCTCAACACTCACAGTTTGAGCTCTAACTGAAACGCTTGTCTAATTGGAAAAAAAGTCATCTAGAATCGCTTATTGGAGCTTCAAAGGAGACATATCAAGCAAAATCCACCTTTTTGAGCTGTTAACCATGTTGTTCCTTCGTCAAAATCAGCCCTGGAGTGGTATTTCACTTCATTCACACAGTTTTGAATTAATCCTGTTCACTTTGATCGTTTCAGGTCAACTTCTTCTACAGTTCTGCAGGTTTGTTTTGTATTTCCTGGGTATATTTTTTTTAATTTAGCCAGGAAAGTCCCACTGAGATTAAGAATCTCTTTTTCAGGGGAGTCCTGGCCCCAGAGGGGTTCCTATTGTACATGTTTTTAGTGGTAGGGGAAACCGGAGCACCCGGAGGAAACCTACGCAGAAAAAGGGAGAACATGCAAACTCCACACAGAAAGGCCCAGTCCTGGACCGGGATCGAACCCGAGGCCTTCTAGCTGTAAAGCACAAGCGCTAACCACTGTGCTACCGTGCCGCCCAATAATTCTTCAAACCCCTAAAGTGTCCACATTTTTAAAGCCGATAATCCAATACTGTATCGGTTCTGAACCGTTCTGCTCATAGTGTGAACAGAGCAACTCTGTGGCGCTGCTAGCCACATTGTTAAATAAAAGGGAAAGTTGATTTTTATCACATGATTCACACTCTTGGCTGCAGGGGGCACTCCAGGCCAAATCCTCATCAGCCCTAGCACTAGTAGTATTTAATTAAGAACCTTGTGTAATCATCGCAGAGGCATTATTTAAATTTTATATAACATATCAAAGCACAGACATCCTAACAAAAGTTGTTTAAGTCTGTTGTTCAGATTTGTATGCATGATATATCTTTAAACACTTTAAACAGAAACATTTAACACACATTTTGGTTTGGCATCCCATTCTCGCGGTGTTTCAGAAATGTTTCCTTCGGCGCACAATCTAGACACAGCTTGGCATAGCACAACAGTAAAAACACGACACACACACGCACAACTCCTTTTATCTAAATGTTCAGGAATGCTACCGTTTCCAAAAACAATGTGTAACTTGAAAACATGCCTGGGAGCCTTTCATGAGAGTAAATAGAGGTAGTGGTTATCTTTGTGTTTTTTGTGGTTATGGCTCCAGTGGGTTGAGCTGAGGCGACACGATTCCCAGGTAAGCTCCATCTGTCCCAGGGCAGGTCCGGACACGCCTGGCCTCAGTGAGGGTTAACAAGATGAGTCCATTTATGGTCGGAGAGTTCTTATCAAACGGTAAAGATCTACACTTCTGAGGTCAGCATTTGGGTAACTGTTGCATGGGTCATTGTCAGGTCAATGGAGTGTTTACTCCCATGGTTTGCTACTATCCATAACATCACTTTCTCTCTGTCATGACAAAAATGATCCATCACTAACTTGTTGTTTGGCCACTGCAATGTGACAGATTCTCACAAGACTCAAGACACTCTCTGGAGATTTATTGACCCAGAAATTGCAGAGGGTGAGACTGCAATATACAAATGTGATATTTCTCACAATGATTGCAATAGCACGGCAAAAAGTAATCTAAAAATAAGGAACATTTTCTTCAAATAGTATTTTCAAGTATAAGTAGAGGTGGGTAGTACTGAAGTGAGTAACTTTTTGAAGTAACTGTACTTCTTGGAGTTTTCCGTCTGGTTGTACTGGAGTTGTCCACTGGCAAAGATTCTTCAGTCTTCATCTGTCACTGAAGAATCTTTGCCTTCTTGGTTTTAACATACAGTACTTTTTACTTCTACTTGAGTAATATGAAGTACAGTAATGAAGTATCTTTACTCTTGTGCGAGTAAAAAAAAAAGTTCCGCTTTGAGTATACAGCTGTGCCCATAAGTTTACTGCCGGATTTTTAGCGGGTGGTTTCTGTTGTCATTATGATTTGAGTAAAGACCGTTGTTTGACAATAATGGCGTATTTCTACATAGCTCGCTTCTAGCCATCCCAGCTCAGGGCATAGTCCTCGGATTCACCCGCATCTACCCTACCCTGGAGGTCTTGCTTTTCCAGTGGGCTACTCTTTAGGGGTCGGGGTTTACCGGCCGCAGCTCCTCAGGAGAAGAACAACGCAAAGTAATAATGAAAGCAACAGACAGGAACACGATTAGAACACTGAACTATGAAGGTAAGCTATGTGCTAATGTTATGCTAACAGCAGCTAAAGTGGCTAACAGTGGCTATTGCCATCGATCGGGAAGATCACTGTTTACAACCGCAGTATAATATTGTGAAATAATAATCTGGGTGGACGTAGTTGTTTGTGCAAGTCTGTCTTCTCTCTCCTCTGACAAATTAGAGGCCAGCAGTCTGTTCACGTCATGCAAGTATCAGTTTAGCTTTGACCCAAGGTTCAGGACGGTCCCAAAACTTGTGCCTGGCTCACCCGGTTTGATGCGCATCTGGCATGTGGAAACAAAAGACTAAGCAGGTGGACCAGGCACTGGTCTACCTCTCCTGACTTGTAACTTTACTGGGAGCGGGGACGTCTCCAGCTCCAGCTCACCATGGAGCATTTGAAAGTTGGATATTAAATTCAGTTATACCTGAAATAAGACAAAAATCATATTCAATTAGTAGGAAAATCAGAATTGCTGAAATATTCTTAATCCTATCAAATTATACGTTTTGCCAGTGTTCAGGGTTAGCAGGTTTAGCACATGAGACCCAATGGTTAATTTGTTTGTAGACTAGAGGAAGTTATAGCCTGAATAGTTGCAGTCTTTACAGTTTGCTGATCAAAATCATTAAATTGCGATTTTGATACAGTTGTGATTATTGCGCAGCCCGACCTGAGGAAGACACAGGACAAGTGTTGCTACAAAACACTAAACTTCAAGAAAAGGACAAAGGTCAGTCAATACATCAGACACATTTCTACTTTGTGTTTACTTTAGTCCTTGTACAAACTGTTCTTACACTCAAATCCTAATCCAGTTATCCTTCCAAAACACATCTTAGCTGTTACAGTATTGTCCCAGGTGTTACATAGTGTGCAGACAGCCGAGTAAAAACAGGACGTGATCTGTGGATGCGGGGGGGCGGGGTCAGGACGCACACTTCCTGCTCCAGGTGACTATCCTGGCAATTTAACACACTCAGGCCAAAAAAAGGAAGAAAAAAACAAAGGCATACAAAACGCACTGACATCATTCTTTCACTCACTGGAAACCTAAACCTACACACGCTAACAATAGGCCTACATTTCCCACAATCCCGCAGGGAGATGGTAACATGAGCAGCCCGAGCGCCACATAAAACTCTAGAAAAGTGCATCATAAATCATAAACCATTCTTATAAATTGGAAAGGGCAATAACGGGGTAAAGAGTAAAGAGAGAGACAGTGCAAATTGACGGAACATGATTTTCAAAACATGGAAGCTGCCGCCTTGTTAAGCTGCATTTTGTAACAACACAAATCTAATGAGCATAAAAAGTGCTGTTAAATATTTGTCAAAAACTTCATATCCCTTATTAAAACAATTGGTCTCTTCCAATTTGTGCCACGTTGTACTAAAACCCACTATACTTTGTTGAAATAGAACTCCCAGCCTTCAAATGTCATTTTTACACTGGCCTGTAAATACAGTCATTGTTCATCGTTCATATTTGCGATGACAGAAGGAGATTGGGGGGTTGGGAGGGGTCGTGGCAGAGTGGTTTTCCCCTTGGCAGGTGGTCCTTGGGGAGGGGGGCATGGTGACAGACTGACATAGGAAGCCCAGGCACGCTGACAATGCAAGTCTACAGGCTACGAGCCTCCACCGGAGAGGATCTAGGAACAGCTGTGCCTCACGCTGACTCCAGACCAGCGCACAACACTCATAACAAGTTCATAACAAGACTGACCTCCACACTGGACAGGGGGACGACTGCATGTAAGGGTTATTGATTACTGGGCAGTTTGTCAAGTTTAGTGAGAAACTGCATAGCGTTTAAGGCAAAAAAATTAACTTGTAACAACTTAACCCTTCACCACTAAAGGTACTAAAGTTTGAGAACTACTATTTTTAACGAATTGAAGTAGTTTGTGACTATAGCCCGCAGACAGACAGGAGCACAAGGAAATCTGAGTGCTAAAACATCTGCTCGGAAACATCTGTATCTGTGCTCTCAAACTGATATTCCACATGTTTGCATATTTAACATTCTATATTTCAAGGTTCGAAAAGGGATCATTTGGAAATAAAATGTAGACATTTTAAATGTTTTATAATTAATAATGCATTGGTTTTATACAGCGCTTTTCTGGACACTCAATGATGCTTTACATTGCATTATTCATTCATGCCCGGTAGTTGTCTGGCAACAAAAGCCAGCCTGACTTCCTCATGTATTAAATACATGGGGAGACAGTCTGGGAGTGTGCAGTTTGGCCTGGATTTCAAATTGGAGACCTGTGGCGGGACTAAGAAGACCAGAGTAAACCAATCAGAGAGTGGTAAGTTACTATTGTAGCCACAGCTGCCCTGCGGTAGACTGACGGAAGTGAGGCTGACAATGTGCGACATTGGCCCCTGCAACCACCAACACTCTCTCTCATCACATTCATACTGTACATAGGAAAGGTGGGTGAAGAGCCAGATTGCACCACTGTATAGATACAGTTTTGTTGTTGAACCATCTGATCTAATTTCCAAATTTAAATCATCAGCATTTTGGTTGCTTTGTATCAAATGCAATGTGAAGAACTATAATGAGAATGTGATTTTTAAAATGTCCTATATCATGCTTTATTCATTTTAAATCTACTTTATACCACTTGGAAATGTTCAACATAAATACAGTAGTCAATTGGAATTGCAATTACAATTTATGTCGCATCCCTAAACTGTGTGAGTGGCTGGAAACACATGGCCCAATCCAGGAAATGTTGCTGATTTGGCCCTCATGGGGTCAGATAGGAGAAACTCAGAATTACTTAACAACACTTTATTTTATTGAAAGCTCTATATTTTGGCATAATGAAAACCTTGAAGTAGTCACTAACTCCAAACAGTTTTTACAGCTCACGGACTAAAATACAGTATACTTGTTTTCATGTAACAACCTTGAATCAGCAACATTTCCTGGATTCACCTAGGCTAGTAAACTAGACGCACCCTAGTGGCCAAAAATATTTTTTGCCCAGCACACAAACACACATACATGTACCAGTTCATAAATTAACTTCATCTTACTACATTATCAATCATACAATTAACAGGATCATATTTTGATTTGTCTCACTTGTTATTTAAGTGGCTATATTAACACTTTTAAAGTACTATGATACGTTTTATGTTTCATGATCCATAAATATACAATACATGGCCTGGTGACTGACAAAAGCAAATTAAATGTCTATAAAATGTTGTTATTTATCGTCATAAACACAATATCGTGAGCTTTTTTACAATACCGTGTGCCTCTCCACAATATCGCAATAAATATCGTACCGTGAGAGAAATATCGATATCGTACCGTACCGTGAGATTGTGATATCGTTACATCCCTACCAGCAGATTAGTCTAGCGTCGCACCATAGGAGCTGCTCGTAGCTGGGCCAGGAATCTGGCCTCCAATCCCAAGCTCTGTCTGTGTTGTGAGTTTTTTTTTATCGTTGAGGCGGGCTTAGCAGGATGATGTGAAGTGGAGATAGCAAAACAAGGAAGATCCTCCGTTGCTCTGATTGTCATAGTGTTGACCTACCACGGCAGAAACAGTTTGAATGACAACTGTTGGCTCCACCCACAACCTTCAGCTTTCCCAATGGCGCGACCCCAGACTATACAATTCATGCTAAAGTCTGGCTTGCCAGGCTAGGATTCATCCACTTTGTATGTTTTTGATGAACTAACTGTCACGCTGTCACAGACTCTAAAAAGCCAAAGGTGTAAAGAGGGAGATGGACTAAACACACATAAGAAACATACACATTGGGCGACAGTGGCGCAAGTAGTAGAGCGGGTCGTCTTGTAATTGGAGGGTTAGCGGTTCGATGTTCGATGTACACTGTCGTTGTGTCCTTGGGCAAGACACTTCACCCACCTTGCCTCCAGTGTCTGCGTACATTGGTGTATGAATGAGAGTGTGAATGGGTGAGTGGTTCCTTGATGTAAAGCACTTTGAGTGTCTAAAGCAGGTAGAAAAGCACTATATAAATGTGACCATTTACCATTACTAAGGTATGTTTTTGATGAGGATAGATAATTAGGCATGAAAAAAGACAATTTTGCATGACACTAGCCCTATTATTTCTTTTTCTTGTGCTCAAATCCAGGTTAAGTCTCCTTTCCTCCACTCTGCCCTTAAGGAAACACCCCAAAGCCATTAACACGCAGTGGCCCAGACTGCCCAGTGATTGGCCAGGCCTCATTGTGTCCACTTCAGTCTAGTCTATAAACCAGGTAGCTTTTATTCGGTTAATATTTGATGCGCTAGCACAACGCGCCATTCTGTTCTTGGGGGTAACAGGTTCGCCTCTTCACACGGGACATCATTTCCCACTCTCTCACTTCCTCTGGCACTAGAGGGATGCCTTGTCTGCATGACCTAAAAAGAAAAAAAGACAGGCGCACACCCTTAGGATACCACCCCACACCGTGCGCCGACCACCGAGAAGCGCATACAAATACCAGCGGTGAGTATCTGGAGGAAGTGTCCAATGAGAAATCAGGTGTGAGGCTTAACCAGCACTTGATGATATGGGATTATCAGAGAGTGAACGTGTGGGAGGAATAAAGCAGCCACAACAGTCTATAGAGGAGTGAATGACAAGCCACGACTGAAATCCAAATACTCTACTTATTGTAGAAATAGTTTGCAGTTTGATCTTGTTATAGCATCAAAAGTACAAAAAACACTATGTCCGCACATAGTTCTATTGATTCAAGACTTAATATGAAGCTGTACATCAAAAAGTGACATTGCGATCACATGACTTGATCACTTGATGGTTATAATGGTAATTGCAATATAAGAAAAACAGCACAAACATTTTCTATTTTTTCCCAATATCATTCAACATTAGACAGAATGACAAATACTACGTCTTCAAGCAGCCTTTGTGCGCATCAATATTTAATAGCAATGCACTCATACAAGTTGAAATAAATATCTTGGCTAAACCACAAACCACATTTCCAATAAAAAAGATTTAGCAAAGTAAGATAATATGTTACTGGTGATCCCCGTCAAAAGCCAGACTCAAATCATACCAGTTTAGAGTGGATTTGGAAGAAAGTTTTGGGAACTGAAGTGTATTTTTTCAGAAATTTTTAATAATTGATTAAATAAACCACAACGAAGTACTACGTGGCTGATTTCGCCAATCAAGAAGAGGTTCTGTACAAATATCTTAACTGTTTCCTGTACTTGTACGGAGAGTTAGCATAGCCGTGTCTCATCGAAATTAAAATATTTAAACTGTACTGTACATGGCAGAAAACCTATGATATAAGATTACTATACTGAGGAAACTTTTGTGTTCATATATGCAGGCTAGGTTGTTTTAGCTTCAAAGCTAAAGGCTAACATGCTAACAAATGTTTAGATAGAACTAATTTGATTGGAGCACACTTTACTTTTATTTGAACTTTATTTAGTTGTTTAATCGTCATTTATACTTAATTTACATAAAAACACAGGACAGGAAATAATCATGACGTCACAGGAAGTTAGCCATGACACATTCTACATACAGAAACTAATGCTGCAATTACAGTATTTAGGGAATACTATTTTGTGTCATACCTTGTAATAGCTGTACAGTAAATATTTCATTTCCAGCATTTTTCTTTGTTACCAAAACAACAGACTCCAGTGTTTATAATTTTGTGTGTTTTAAGCTGAAGGCTAATGGTAATTCGATGCTAAATAGCCCCACAATCTGAACAAACGGGCTCAGCTTTATTTATATATTTTAAATTTACATTCAAATGTGGACACAACGAGCCTATAACTCAACACAACTGGCCTCAAGCGGCGAAGGCGGGAATCCAAACAAACCAGCAACTGAAAAAAAAAGCCCACATTGACAATAGGAGCCGGTGAAAAGCTGAATTCCAGTGAGTGAGATAAAAACACAAATCTTCAGCGGCGAGGACGAGACCTAGACAAATGAGGTCCCCATAGAGCCATGTCTGTCATGGTATTTTCTCTCTTTCCAATTAATATTCGCCCATGCCTGACAAAAAAACCACAGACGATGAGCGCAGCAATGACAACAGTAGTGGGCTGTCAAGAGCTGGCAACTTTTTTATTTTACCTCAACCAAGCTCAAAGAATTACTAACCTTGAAAAGTCTCAGGTGCATCGGCATTTCTCCTAATGACCTGCCACAATACTCATCTGATGGCGTGAAGGTAATCAACGTTTCAGACGGCTACAAGGACAAATTCATAAAGTTGCCATGAAATAGATCCTCTTTTGAAATTTAAATTAGCTGTGGGAATGCTCTTAAAAAGCTGCAAACTCATTTAGACTAGGGATGCACCGGTCCGATACTGGTACCGGATATCGGAGCACATACCATAAAAAATACAATATCGGGTATCAATTCCAAATATCCAATACTTTCACCAACTCAATTTAAGTGAACATGGACATGCTGTATGTCATCTGAAAGCTTTTTGTGACAAGGGAAGACACGCACATCCGAAAGTTCTCAGTAGCCTGAAGTCTGATGAAGGGCCAAGACGCCCGAAACGTCACATTGGTGTAAACAATAATTCAAATTTTGTGGGAGCCAAACAAGCTGTGCGGACCTTTCTCCTTTTATTATCTGAAAGCTTTTTGCCTGTAGAATTCAGTCATTTCATAAATTACACTTCAATAGCACTATTCGCCAAGGCTATCTTGAACCAGCCAAGGGCCGGCTGAGACAGAAACTATGACTGACTCACACCTAAAGTGTTTGCATTTTAGTTTGAGAAATACTGTTACAGAATTACTGATAAACATATTTATTAATGATCAGATCACTGTATGCTGGAAGTTGCCTTAATGTAACAAGACCAGTCACTCTTCATTCTTTGAATAAACAAGAAATATGTCACCTACAAACCTACTTTTGTGAAAATCTTACAGTATCGGTAAATATTCAAACCCCAAGTATCGTTCCTGGAAGCAAAAAGACTGGATCAGTTCATCTCTAATTAAGACAGGAATATATGACCTAAAATTTAAAAGAAATATTACAATAGTCGAGTCATTTACAATCGATCAGGATGAATGAGAGTGTGTTTGTGTGTACGAGTGTGGGACAACGGATGCAAATTAGCCCAAGGCTACAATCCGGAGTGGTGTGTTTATATGCATGATTCTCATGTGTGTTCATTAACATGCACTGTCCCAACCAAATAAACAATAAATAAAAATAAATAAATTTTATTTACAAAGCACATTTCGACAAACCATGAAAGACACACCAAAGTAATCTTCAACCAATAGAACCATAGTAACACAGTAGAAAAACAATACAAAAAAATATAAAAATTATAAAAAATCCCCCCAAAAATTCCATCCATCCATCCATCCATTTTCTTCCGCTTTATCCGGGGTCGGGTCGCGGAGGCAACAGTCCGAGCAGAGATGCCCAGACTTCCCGATCCGCGCACACCCCATCCAGCTCTTCCTGGGGGATCCCAAGGCGTTCCCAGGCCAGCTGAAAGACCTTGTCTTTCCAGCGTGTCCTGGGTCTTCCCCGGGGCCTCCTCCCAGTGGGACGTGCCTGGAACACCTCTCGAGGGAGGCGACCAGGTGCCGAAACAGATGCCCGAGCCACCTCAGCTGGCTCCTTTCGACGTGGAGGAGTAGCGGCTCTGTTCCGAGCTCCTCCGGGTGACTGAGCGCCTCACCCTATCTCTAAGGGTGCGCCCAGCCACCCTGCGGCGGAAACTCATTTCGGCTGCTTGTATCCGGGACCTTGTCCTTTCGGTCATGACCCAAATCTCATGACCATAGGTGAGGGTAGGAACGTAGATTGACCGGAAAATCGAGAGTTTCGTCTTTCGACTCAACTCCCTCTTCACCACAACAGTCCGATACAACGACCGCATCACTGCAGACGCTGCACCAATCCGTCTGTCAATCTCCCGCTCCATCCGTCCCTCACTCGTGAACAAGACCCCGAGATATTTGAACTCCTCCACTTGAGGCAAAAATAAAATCCCCAAAAATTAATCATAGCAAACATTTCAGTTCATGGAATGGTCACAATGTGTTTTTAAAGTGTTGTAAAATGAGTTAAGGACAATACAATAACAACCAGAGACAATATTTAAACAAAGTAAAAACACAGCTTTTGGCTTCTTGAACAAATTCTTCAGGCTTTTTTTTTATTCGTCTAAATTAACCTGAAAATATAGGTCTACCGTCACTTAAAATATGAACTGTTATGGCTACAATAACTGGCTGGCCAAAACTTATCCAACAAACGATCCACACACTTATAAGCTCCCAATAAGCATTTGATATTTTCTTGTATAAAGTTGACTCTTCATGAGACAACTTGAAACATAGTGGTGCAGTGAACGTTGATTCAGAGCATAATACAATCTTTTGCTTTACTTTTATTGCTGTTTCGGATCCTGCGCATTTCACAAGTTGCCACCACGATTGTACATAATTCTGTTGTACCGTCTTTAGCAATGTCTACCTTGTTTCTTCTAGGCATCTGCAAAGTGACAAGATTTATGTCTGTCCAGTGTTGCACTAATCGTTCAGCAATATCTTGTTTTGACGATGGGAGAGTCGGATCACTGCGCAAAGCCTTCTCCAGCCCATCCTAAAGATTTCCAATGGAGCTAAAGCGGTCTTGGACTCCAATCCATGTGTGAAAATGATGTCTTGCACTCCCTGAACCAGTCCTTCACAATTTGAGCCTGATAAAACCTGGAATTGTCGTCTTGGAATATGCCTGTGCCACCAGGAAAGAAAATATCCATAGATGGAATTCCTGGTCAGGGCACATATTGTTTTGCGAAGACTTGAACAACTGCCAAAACGTCCATACGTTAGCACCATATGGTCTATATAAAATGTCTGGATCGTTATTTTTGTGGGGCTTTGGTCAAGTGAAATGTGCCCATGTATTCCATAGTGAACTCTCAATGAACTTACTGTCCACCACTTCAGTCCGGTGCAGAAGGCAGTGGTACAGAGAGGGCACTCCACACCCAAACATGTGAATTCTTAATAATTCAAACCTGACACACATTCAGTGGACGGACATGAGCCAAACGATTAACTAGGCTTACTACATGAAAACTTCCTCAAACGATCCAAGCAGTCAATCTTAAAAGAGTCACCAGGCATTGAGGTTTTTGACAACGTAGAAGTACGCAATTTCATAGTCTGGCCAATAAATCATCCTTAGAAAGCGCATACTTACTTACAGAACTTTGGTTTCGCATGGAGCCACATAGCTGACATATTTTCAAGAGGGACACTGTAGTTATTTGAACTATGCCTGAAGAAGCCAGGAACACATGTCTACAGCAGAGGTTTCCAAAGTGGGGGGTCATGAGACAAGAGATCAACCGATACTGTATGTTTTTTTTTTTACTTACTATACTTTCAGCAATTGGTGGTCAATGGACAATGTAGCCTTGCACCAGAAACATGGTGGATTTCCATGTCATCAAAGTATTATAACATGCCATTCTAAACTCTACACCAATGTTTAAAATCTGTCTTAAAAGTCCTACAAAAAGTCTTAAAAATCCAACAAATAAAGCCTTGTGTATCTCGTGTAGTCAGAGAGATGACCTGAACAGACACAAATAGTCAAGGGTCTAAAAAGAACAAACATCAGCCTGGAATATCGTTCAAACCAATATATCATCTATCTACAGTGTATGCAAAACACAGATGTGGGGGGCTGCCAGTTGATTTCAAGATGTCTTTTTTATTCATTATGACACTTTATTTCAGGGGTAGGCAAGTTTGCATCGTCTCTCAAAAAACCAAGAGTTGAATCCGTCAATCGTGGCCCAAAGTTAGCACAACTTTCACCAAATCCCAGTGTTGTACATTATGCTGTATATGAAGGAGAAGAAGGAGGTTTAGGGGAACTGGCAGTATTTTCAACTTTTCTGGAGGACTTTAAAGTGAGTGTAATAATGTTTCTCCAAATAATAATGGGAGCCATTTAATTGTTTTTACCAGAAAAAAATAGATTATTGAGAAAGTCCTTGGGAACCTTTCCTGTCAAGCCTGGAGGCACAATTTGTCCCTCCAGCAAAGAACTTCTGGCCTCCAAGATTTGTATTTTTTTATTTGTTTATTTGGTTGGGACTCCGCATTGTAGTCATGGGCCAATTTCCATCCACTGTCCCACACTCGCACTCACAAACATACGCTCACTCATGCAGATCTATTGTACATAGTGGTAGAAGAAACCGGAGCGCCTGGAGGAAACCTACGTAGCCACGGGGAGAACATGCAAACTCCACAGAAAGGCCACATCCTGCCTGGGAATCGAACCCTCGACCTTCCAGCTGTGCTAGAACGAGCGCTACTGTGCTTCTCAAAGATGATTTTGAGATGTACTATTGCACACATCAGTGACTAAATATCTGTTGAAGTACTCTGAAAATGCGGAAAATACAGTAAATCGCTTTGAAATTTTCTAGGGGATGCCTCCCAGACCTCCCAGACCCCTGTTAGGTCATACATGTCCAACAATGGGATTAGAAGAAAATGGTGCTTTACTTTGGGCTGCGATTGGGAGATACGGATCCTGGTCTTTTGACAAGGAAAAAAACATGCCAACCTCTCCTCTACTGTATTTCAGTAAATTTCAATCGATATGTGGCCACAACCAGTCAAGCATAATTTTATCATACCATTCTGGCAATATATTGTGCAGCCTTATTAGCAGATAAACAGAAACCTTTAAACAAAACAATCTGTCATGAATGTGTCCAACCATTAGCAGCTTGTCAGTAGCCCATTACTTTCAATAGCTCATAACCGCAAAGCTAAATGAGCGGCGCACCTGTTCGCCTCAAGGTCACGGCTTCAAGGAGAGGCTAACAACATGGCTGCCATTTGACCTATGACTACTGACCCTGACCCTGTGCAGAATTCGCCATACTCCTGTCTAGGGTTCACTCAAGGATAACATGGAGGTTGTTTCTGATGGTTCCTTTGTTTGGCTTGGCTCGGGGACAGGTTTTTCCCCCCTCTCTCCAAGTCGGATCTCTGCTAGCATTCCTACCACAACTATTTTTATCTTTTCCTTTCTTTCTATGCCTCCGTCTTGTTGGTGTCTCCCTTGCCTTGCTTGTGCGCTGCTAGCTGTGTCCATTTATGGGCAGTGTGCAGATGGACTGACCACGGAGGGAGATTTGAGGTAGCGCAGCTAGCCCCATTTGAAGTAGGGCTGCACACTTTTGGATTCTGTTCATTTCAAAACCACCCAAAATCACACTTTTTCTTTCCAATGTTCAGAAATTCGGCAATTCAGCCGGAAACCCTGTACAATCCCAAAGAACAGTTTATTTCCAGAAAAGCCTGAGTGGTCTCAGTCATATCACACCTGTCTGAAGTCTGCTTCAGTCTGCCAATTCAGCCCTTTATGTTTATGGAAAATAACATATCTTGTCCCTATGCTACAAGAGTCAGAACGTCCAAGACAATAAAAGATCTTTTAAGGCCCTGTCTACAAAGGCTTTTGAACTGACACATGCAGTAGATATAGGGCTTATTTGTTCACACAGGATGAAATTTGGTTGCATTGTACTTGCAATATCTAAAAACTCTGTGAAAAAAAAACTGAAATGTGTATAAAAACAAGCCAGTGTAGCCGCAGCTGACCAGGGTGCCATCACCAACTGTTAACCGTGGTACAACCTCATTTCAAACTTATCGAACACGCTTCAAGCTGTTATTGCAGAATGCAATGTCCTGGAAATGAAACATTTAAGCTACAGCACATCAGCACTACTTCTGGGTTTGTGGTCACTAAAAAGTGTGATCAAAGCAAACGGCATGCAGTTTTTTTTCCCACAAATGTTTTTTTTTCTCTTTTATGTATAAAAAGGCCTTCAGTGTTTTCGCACCAAAATGTCCCACCAAAAACACACACGCACACCAAGTCCACAGTAAACTTTCAAGTCTGGTTACCAGACTTTGCAAATGTGGGAAAATATGACAATATTTATTAAAAATAGCTTTCTCTGTATTTATAAGCTGAAGTGGCTTGGGCATTAGTTCCGGATGGCCCCAGGATGCTTTCTACACACATCCTGCTCTGAGGAGGCAAAGAAGACCTGCCTGAGAGCATCTCAGAACTCCCCAGAGAGACCTGGGCCAAGTGTTCAGGGAGCAGTCTGCTTAAACTGTCGCCTAGAGCTGGTTATGTGATAGAAGAAGGATCATCTATTGATGTGAATCACAAATAGACAACTGCTTAGATACTTAAAGTCAGTGGCAGTGAGGGTTCCGGTTATGGAAAGGAAGATCTCACAAATATGAGTGCATGTATGCATAATAGACTTAAAACAGACTTGGGAACCTTCTTTAGGGGCCTGAGCATTGATATTTTTACATTTCATACATTTAAATAATGTCTCTGTAAGGATTGGAAGGTTTCTCCAAAATACATAGCCCAAGGCTGGTGAGGATTTGGAAATAATTTAGTAACAACATGGTTGGCAACTCTGTGGCGCTGCGGTGTAAACACTTTGAGCACAGAACTGCTCGGAACAGACATAAAGTTGGATTATGGGCTCTAAAAATGTGGGGTTTTGGACTTCAACAATTACGTGATATAACCCAGGAAGTACGGATCGAAGCACTGATCCATAGAAGTCAAACAGGAAGAAACGACAAACCTGAACCAGATTAACTCAAAACTTCTTGAAATACTCAGGGTATGTTTCTGGCGTGGGAACATTACACGCAGCATGATTTAAACCTTTAAAAAGTACATTTTGCATGATATACTGTATCTTCTTAAATGCAAAGCAATTCTTTGTAATTGTTCCAGATGAAACAAACTAAAAACATAGACAGCATTAATCCAATATTCCAAATCAACTTCTGAACAAATAGCGTAAATCCCTAAGATCTGCACTCGCACAATGTGCTTGCTTAATGTCAATGCTTTGGCTCTTCCTGCCGGCTGCTCGGTAAGCACTAAGCACACACAGGCACTGCCCGATACTTCATTAGTCCTTATTGAAGTGGGTCGATAGGGCGTCACTCCTGAGCCCGTCCGCCAGCCTGTCACCCATCCATCACCCACCCTCCTGTTACACAAAAACAGCTGAACTCCTCTGGATTTACTGATGACACACACTCCGCTGTGGGCTCTCGCTGCGATGAGATGCTGTCTGCTGATAACACTGATGCTCTTAAAAGTGCCTCTATGGCAGCAGATAGGGAGGCGCTAAGCCCAGTTATCAGGCCTCTACGTATCGACAGCTGAGGATGGAGGGGGAAAACGCAGTGAGGTAGAAATTTCAGTTTTGACAAGCTGGATATAAGCTACTAAAGTCAGAAACAGCCTACAGGGACTTGGGTTTCTGAATACATTTTTATTCAAGCATTTTCAAGAAATCCTGCATATTCAGCCTGGTCCTCACGCCTGCAGATGTTATGAAGTGTTCCTCTCTGTTTTTCAAGTCCAGACAGCTGAAAATGATCTGTAAGTCTAGATGTATTACAAATGTAATAGAATGCACAGGACCGTCTGGGCCTGAATTTTGATGTAAAGTAATGCAAAATAATATTTTTTCTAAAGTCCCTCTCTTTGCTGATCTAACTAATCAGAATCCCTGTTGCCATAACTATGACCATTGGGAGGAGTGTTTCTCTGAAGCGACCGGTCAATCAATGCGCACACACTGAGGGGAGGGATTGTTTCATTTTAAAAAGCTCTCCTTCCTCATCTGCAACCTTACATACTTTAATTGCACTCGATCCTGTCAGCACTTAACTTGCCTCCACACAGCATTTCTTTTTAATCAATTCCCTCTATTCCAAAAGAACAGTTGTTTTGTGTTTTGGGATGAGATAAAATGGTGCATTCAAATGTTCAGTATAGTGGCATTTTAGAGTCACAAATGAATCTAAGCAAAGAGAGCTATGCAATGGAATGCCATGAAGATTACATTTTACTGATCTTGTGGGGAAAACCTATAGCAAACAGAAGATAGTATATAATGTTTGCTGTGAAATCAAACACCAGAGCTAATGTTGCTAATAGGATTGAGTGATAAAATATGATATTGAACTTTTGGCCATATAATCTGTGAAATTCGGAGAAAAAAAAAATCAAACAACGAAGTATCTATAGGATACACTGAAATAACAGTATATTGCACACTCATTTCTTTATGTGTTATGCACAGCCCCTCAAAGCAGTCATTCTAAATGGTGGGTCATAGATGCTAGCTGTTGCCAAAAATGACTGCTGATAAATTATTTTGACAGTTTATGATAGTCTGGACCAGATTTTAAAAGCACAGAGGGGCAACAACTCATGGCATCACCAGGCGGGGAGCAGGGGTTCGAAGGAGAGACTGAATATGAAGGACTGCCGAATGAATCTCAATTGAATGAAAATTGCAATCTGGTGCAATTAGATAATCGACAAAACAGCCATTGTTCAGGCAGTGCAATATCATTCATTCACTCACTCTATTGTAATTGGAGAGTTTTCCAAAATTGTACAGCTCTAAAAAGTACAATAGCTATGAATAAAACAATCCTCCAGGTATATTTTTTGAGGAAACAACATTAAAGCGTAGGTAAAAACTCAAAATAGCCACCTTAGCAGGATATTAACCTTCTACTTGGACTAAAACTCACATTAAATCCACTAACTTCCTTCCTTGCTCCCTTTCCTCCCTCCTAAACCCTGCATGCTCAGATAGAAGTGGCCACTCCCTGGACATTGTTGCGCGTATAATTCCTGCATTTACATCTGACCCGATTCTTTCTCTCCTGAGTTTTGGTGAATGGATCGCAGCACAAAGCACTTCACAATAAGCCATTTTATCCCAGCGCTGTGTGGTTTAGTGTGTACAATCCTTGCCTGTAGGAGAAACTGAGAGGCGTTCACTGTGATGGGACAGGTTAGTGCTCGAAGTGGGTTCACGAAAACGTCTTGAAAAGTCTAGCACTGGATTTGCAACTTACAATCCTGCAAAGAACATGTTTGAAAGAAGATTTTGTAATACAGTTAATTTTGCAAGTAATTTCTACCTTGTTCCTCAATGGTTCACTGTCAGCCGGTCATAGTGTTGCGATGGTGAATAGATTCGCAATTTAAGTTTTAAAGATGGGTTTTATGCTCTTTGCAGGCAATTTTTGGTAATAATCTCAAAACACATTATTTTTATCTTGTTGTAAAATGTGCTATATTGGTCTAAAACTGCTGATACAAAATCTCTTCTTGGTTTGCCATAAGCCCTTGTGGTGGACTGATACTCGGTAACAGTGACTACTCTGAGCCCAGGTATTGCTAATTAGCGGTAGTGCTAATTGTGGTGGTGCTAATTGCAGTATTGCTAATCGGTTTTGCTACTTGTGACTATTAGAAGTGTGATTTTTATTCAGTTCTGAATATGGGCGGATGCCAATACTGTGCTTCGTGTGGAGTTTGCATGTTCTCCTTCTCTCTGCAGTCATACTAAAAACCATTCTTAACAATCCATGAAATGCTTGATTTAGAAAAACAACCAAGAGATAAGATAGGATGCTAAAATACTCAATTTTCGAAGTGATTAATCATACAGCCATATCTAAATAAAATGATGTAAAAGTTGTCAAAGTATCACCAAAACACACCTTTTTTACTGGCAACCGTCCCATTGCTTCCCTTTTTCACTATTAGTGCAACAGAATAGTTTTGTACAGATTTTGTCCGCCTTAGATCGCCCCATTCCTTGGAAAAGTCTGTAAATATTAAATTCCTCTTTCCGTGGGAGTTGATCCATGAAAGCGGGTAACAGGATCTCTTCCCTCGCTCGACTCTCAGCTGTAATTACCTGAGCTGACAGTGAGACCTCAGCAGAGTGGATGTTATGAATGGGGCATGCTGCTCGCTTTAGACACAGCAGCCAGTCAAATAAACACATGCAGGTCACTCATAATTGGGGAAATGATCATGCAAGGATCAGATCTGAACAGTGAAATTTGCAAAGAGGCCAATATGGAACCAATTGTATCGCCAAGTTACCATTATCATAGTATTTGTTGAAGCAATATCTATAGTGTAACAAGCCACAATACACTGAGGTCTTTCATCTGACATTTGTCTGCAAACACAGGCCGAAACAAATATGTCTTGCAACTTGAAACTTGAAAATGTGATTTCATTAATTTTGTTCTATTTTAGCCTTGTTTTGTTACCGAGTTTGTATTTGTGTGTCATATTAAGGGAAAATTAATTTAATTTAAAGTTCTGTGTTCAGGGAAAATACAGGTTAGCAGCCTGACTCCATGTATGAGATACATTGGAAGACAGTCTGGGCCAGACTGGCTTTCAAATTCGAGACTAGAAGCAGGACTAACAAACCCATTGTAAACCAATCAGAGAAACACGGATGTGGATAGTAGTTTTAAGGACAAGTTCAGCTCATTCAAAGCAGAAGATAAGGCAGCACTAAAACATCACTCTGTTGCGGCCGCCATCTTGACTATCAATCAATCAATTTATTTATTTTTGTAACGCCCAATATCACAACAGGAGTCATCTCAAAGGTCGGTATGGACAAAAACAAATCAATATCAGACATCAAGAATGATCAAAATAAGTCACACACAAATGAAATGTAATGTCCCGTAAATCGGATATAACAAGCTTAGAGTATCCCTTCCTTACATCCTTAGACCTTCCTCCACGGCGAGGAACAACCTTTAAAACCACATGGGAGAAAATTAGAAAACCTCAAGGAGAACCATTTTGGGTAGGGATCCACTCCTGTAGACGGATGGGCCAGTGGTGAATTTTTGGCTATGTCCAGCGAGAGTTGCAGAGGCCACTAAACTGGGAGATGGCCTCAGGCAGACAAGAGTCCTGCAGCAGTGTTTAACTCGAGGAGTAGGCTTGGCCGACGCCCTCTTATGAATGCTGTCCAGTCCCCACGATGACGGCAGTTGTTGACCTAGAGCTGAAAATGACCCATCTGGTTGCGTTCTCACCAACCAACGGTGCAATCCCAGACTGTCTTCCAATGTATCTCATACAAGGAGTCAGGCTGGCTTGACTCCTTGTAAATACAGGTTGCAGTGAGTAAAATGTCATGCTGTTTAAAGCCATTTCTATGCCCAAATATTATATTTTCATGAGACACAACTAGTCAGTGCATATTCTATTTCTTAAGATTTGCAAACATTCCAATAAGCAAAGGAATGAAGGGAAATTCTGATATTAAAAAATAAATTAAAAACAAATGGGCAACTTTGTGAGCAAAACAAAAAGTTTAGCAATATATTTGTTGAATTTGCAGGAAAAATAATTGACCAACGTCATGGGGAGGAATTATTATACAGCCAAAATTTTACTTATGCATTTCATAGAATATGAATGATAACACAGAAACCTTTATTTCTCTCATAGTGATTGTGTGAAGCCATTTAATGTAAAAAGAAAAACTGTTTGTTTACGCTTTTCAACTAGAAACTAGCCAAATTAGTCCAATTTTGTCAGAGAGTCCTGTATTTCAGCTGATGTGAGTTCTTCTTTGCTCCTGAACAATTTTCCTGGCAGTTGTTGAAGGTCATGTAAACGTCAGATCAGGGACATTTGAGTAGTTTCTGTTTCATTATGATTTCAAAAGAGTAAACTCAGTTCTTTGGCAATAAATGGCTTCACACAACCACTAACCATGAGTGGAAAAAAAGATTTTTGTGTTATCATTCATATTCTATGAAAAATCTCCAAAAGATTAAAAACGTTTGTCCACAACTGTAAATTACAAGCAAGATTGTTATCACAATAATTTCAATTATTTCCCCCCCAAAAAATAGTTCACCCTACCACCACTGCTGCTGACCTTATACTTTTAGACTCCAACAAGCACTTTTTACCGTGCAAACACTGGCTCAAACATTTCTTTTGGACAACACAACACTGTGAAGAAAAGCACTTTGCAGATCTGTAGTTTGTGTGTCTGTGGAGTGGACCAGCTGACCCCCCCAGTCCTAACATGGCCATCTCCTGCACACAAACCAACATTCCCTAAATACTCGCAGCACTGGTGCGTCACGGGCAGCTGGAATCCACTGCTTCTTATTACCACTTTGTTCCACTTTGTTAGAGGCATTATGCAACAGCAGTAACACGGCACACTCAATCTACTTCAGGGAAATCAAGCAGGAGGTACATCAGGGAGAATGCCGCAGAAAAGACTGGCAACATGGGGTAAATACTAAAACGAAAGTTAGCCAAGAAAACGTTAGCATGATGTTATTTGTTACTCACCAGAACCAAATATGTTTCACTAGATAGCACCAGTATTTTTTATTTTGTACATAAAAGTCTTAAACCTTGTTACACACTATAGGAGTATTATTATTAGGCACATTTTGAGCCTGACAAATTACAAAGTTTATCTTGATCTTGAAGAAGGTGCTGAGCTGAAAGACATTCTACATTCCTACTCTCAATTGTGGTTCAAGATTATGGATGCAAGCGGTCAAAATTGTATTTCCCCTACAGTAAGGAGCTCGGTGACCCAGGAGGAGCACGTAGTAGAGTTGCGAAGTGAGGTGGCTCGGGCGTCTGTTTTGGATGACTCGTGGTCGCCTCCCTGGGGAAGAAGACACACTGGAACTACGTCTAAGGAAGAGCTGGAGGAAATGTGTGAGGATCGGGAAGTCTGGGCATCTGGGCAAAAGCTGCAAACCCCAGAGAGTTTGCATGTACTCAGTGTGATTGCATGGGTTTCCTTTGGGTGCGCCGATTAATCTCATCACATCATAACATGCACAATAGGTTCATCCTCCAGCCAGGTGATTCTGACTCTAGATCTGGAGATGGGTTCCTGAGCTAATTTCCCCTGGGAGATCAATAAAGTTTACTCCGCTCAGACTGCTGCCACCGCGACCCAGACCCCGATAAAGCAGAAGAAAGTGGATGGTCTTTCAAGGTGTGTCAAACCTTTATTTTAAACAATGAAATATTAGTTATGATTTGACAATGCCAAGCCACTATAGATCCTGCAATTTAGACGCAATCAAATCAAAAACACTGCAATTATTTAGCAATCCTTCGCTGTTGGTAGTTGACTCTTGGGTGGCCGCTTCTTTGCAAACAACAAAATCCTTTGCCAACAACAAAATATCTTTTCCCAATGGCTCATACAAAACCAGCTAATCAGGTATCATAGTTTAGGGTTAGGGTTAGGGTTAATGCTTACGTGCTTACTTAGTTTTGCTGTTTCTGTCTTCTCTCATACGTTCCAGGAGTATGTTTTACGTAATATGAAATGTGAACTGAAACTTGATTTGTAACAAAATTTACAAAACGCGTCGAATGATCCCCACCTTTGTGATTCAGTGATTGCAGGCATTCAACTTCTTGCCGCCCTGAAAGATGAGGCTGTCCCTGCAAGTTGCCCATTGTGCTTCCTATCTATCTCAGTGCGTAACATGAATCCCTGCCGACCACCAACGCAGCCCTTCCATATGCCAACATAAAAAAACAATACAGCTTTTAAACTTTTCCCGACCTTTTATCTGAACCAAACGCACTCCACTGAACCAGTAAAGACCCTTAAAAGACCAACAGGACCGTGCCAATCTAAGACGTAACGCTTGAAAAATCCCTCTCCAATTACAATATATTGGAAGCGAAACTCCATCTCAGCCTTGGTTTCACTATGGCGGTAATTAAACAAGCCGTTTCGGAGCAGAGTACCCGTGTCGTGTAGAGGCCACCGGGCGAGGATTAGCCCACAGTTTAATTATGATTCGCTGATACGGGACGTCCCAGGGGCCAACAGGGTAAAGCGACACCGGCCTGGGGGGTAAGGAGCACGGCGTGTTATCGTAATGACCAATAAGGCGACAAGCGGACCTATTAACGAAACATTTCAGGGATTTCACGGCGCAAGAATGCGATTCAAACCCTTTTCTACCCAGGAAACTTTAGGAATGAATGATGATGGTTGTGACAGAGCGGTAGAATGATATAAAATGCATTATTTTAATACTGGAAGTTGTGCATTGTTTCATTTGCATATGTTTGAGTAATCCTGCATATTCTGTCCAACTCTCCCTAAAGAGCTTAAATGGTTAATTGCAGCTTAAAAGAAGAAGCGCTTTATGTATATAGTGCCTTTCACACAGTCACAAAGAGCTTTACATGGGAATGGGACAATTTTACATTCACTCCATTTACGTAGTGATAAGCTACATACAGTATGTACCAGTGGTTTCGCTAGGGATCATTTTTATCAGTCATTTTGAAGGACAGGGTTGTAAAAAATCAAGTATTATGTATGAATAGAAAACACAGATTACAGGATAAGTGGACGCAAATCTAAATATAATTTGTGATCACTAATCATGGAACATGAATTTGTAAACTACATTGTGTTAAAACGTGTGTAAAACTCTCAAAGGATGACGATGGCTTGATTTTCAATCCTTCAAAATGAAAGACAGCCTTCAAAATTTTCTGTCAGAACTCAAAAGAGAATTTTCAGTTAATGTAACCTCTGGTATGTACCACCATTCACTCGCAAACTGCTCATTCATCTTGTCTATTGTACATATTTTTAGTGGGTAAGCTGGAGCACCCAGAGGAATCCTTCACAGACACGGGGAGAACATGCAAATTCCACACAGAAAGGCCCCATCTGGCCTGGAATCAAACCTGGAGCCTTCTAGCTGTAATATCAATCAAAATAAATAGATTTTATACTGAACTTTATATGAATTTGTTAATATACTGTAATTCACCGTATTGTCACGGTTTCCTTGTATTATACAGTTCAAAAGCCATTGGAAAACCATGACATTTTCTTTTTAATAATAG
This sequence comes from Lesueurigobius sanzi, assembly GCA_900303255.1. NCBI lineage: Eukaryota > Metazoa > Chordata > Actinopteri > Gobiiformes > Gobiidae > Lesueurigobius > Lesueurigobius sanzi. The sequence continues at coordinate 7,572 of OMNZ01005666.1, read as the reverse complement.
CGTGAATTCTTATCATTGTGAGGCCTCAGGAGATCTTTGGATGTACGTATAAGGGGGCCGCGACACTCTAAAGTTTTGGATTGCCTAGCAAATCATTGAACACACAGAATTGCTCAGAACAGGTCAGGTGATGGGTTATAAGATTAAAAATATAGAGTTTTCCTGTTTTCCTGACACAACAACGTGGATGAGCACTCTTGCTTCACAGCAAGAAGGTCCCGCATTTCTGTGTTCTTACTGTGTCTGGATGGGTTTTCGGGGTGCTCAGGTTTTCCCCATCACCTCAAAACATGCACAATAGGTTCATCCTCCAGCCATGTGATTCCAACTCAAGATACAGTACACACAAAAGGTTCTTCATATCTTTTTGTGAAAATGTGTTTCAAAATTGCAAACAAATATTGCTGTTATTTTACTCTACTGCTGTCGCTGTTTCATTCTTGTTTGTATGATAAATCCTGTCCCAGCCCTAGTGGCATAATCCTCACAGTATGCAGCCTGTGTATATTTGTGACTCAGCTGATGGAAACACGGCCAAACAAACACAGTGTCAGAGCCAGCGGACAACTGTTGGTCTCCACGACGACACATGGCACAGCGATGAGGCGGCAGGAGTGGACCGGCACAATCTGGGTGAGGTAAGCTCCACAGCGCGGCCAATGTGGAACTGTGTACTGTATTCAAAAGCACTCCCAATGCCAAGCCCAGAGAGGCTGTCGAATCATTTCAACTTTCCAGCCATACAGGAAAAACAAAAAACCTCACACAACTAACCAGTCCTAAACCTAGCTTTTCTGTCATGTATTTCATGAAATCTTGACGTTTGTTTGTCATTTAAAGTGGACATTTCAAGCATAATTGCGACTTATAAACCGACTTTTGGGCGCTTCAGCTTTTATATTTTACGTTTTATCCATTTAATTTGGTTGGAGATGAAAGCGTAAAAAAAATATATGTACAAGCCTCCATTGTTCCAACATCATGCTAACAAATCAATGGCACCGGAAAAATCTCTCACAATCCCTCCTTCACACCAGACTTGTTCAAGCAATTTAATTATATGCATGTTTCAAGCCCGGGAGGCAAGGTGGACCACCCCCAAAATAAATGGCACTAATTTAGATTCTACTTATATCTTCCATTGCTCAATAAAGACAATGCATCAAGGTCTGTTTTTAGCTGTGTTTACTAGGAGTGCACAATTAATCAATATCGAATCGACATCAGTTTTAAATACATACATGGCTAATGTGCACACATGTCACACTGTCAGTCCAGCTACAGCAGAATCAAAACTCAATTCACCATAATAAATGTTGCAATGATTATTGTGATAATATTGTGAATTGCGATAGTTTTGTCCAAGATAATTGTGAGACAAAATTTCCATATCATCCCATGCCTAGATAATACTCAATTAGGGCTGTCACGAAAATCTGAAGACAAGTTTTTTTCATTATTGACAAATCGCTTTCGAACATTTTTCACTCCTAGACCGTCATCGAGTCATTTTTTGGCTGCGGTGATGTGTTTTCTTGCCCCGCAAAGGTAAAAGGAACTTCGGGGGGCACTGTTTTCATGCTTTCACTTCACCCCGAGGGAGAAGAAGACGCTAAAGCAGGCACAGGGACAAAATGCGTCCCTCAGACCAATTTTTGGTGGCACTCAGGCCTCTTCAGAGATGGTACTTTTTACTGCAGTATAATTCCACACAATTAACCTCAATCAAGCTGTGGGACATGGTTTAAACCTCTCTTAAATACAGATAGTTGAATGTTTGAATGCACTGATCACAGATCTGTGGCCCTTCATGCTACTTTGTCAGACACCCCTGGGCAAAAACAACAGGCAGACAGCGCAGCTGTAGCAGCGAGGAGCAGAGGAGTTTACAGAAAAGATTACTCCTGAACGGAACAATCCAAAGCACATTTCACAGAAAATAAAGCTGCTAAATCATTAACATGTAGCTGTGTGTATCATGGCA
>OMNZ01005601.1:1837-12152 GCA_900303255.1 Lesueurigobius sanzi | reverse complement strand
GTACAATCTGTGGCTTAACGGGGATGAGAGACTTTGAAATGAGTTTTATTCAACTTCAACATGAAATGCATGTGATATCTGACGTGATGGAGGCCCCTCTCAGTTCTGGGGCCCCTCTCAGTTCTGGGGCCGTGCAGCGTGCCCCTGTTGCGCTCGTCTACATTTGCCAACTCTTGTTGATCATCCAGACGAGGCACCGCTCCATCTCAAACGCGCCTAATGACTATGTAAATACAAAGACACGCCCTCTAAACTTCCATATATGGGCATGACAAGAGCATGAGACAGTACTCGTTTACCTTTACTCGAGTATATGTGAGTAACTTTTTGAAGTTACTATACTTTTTGGAGTAATTTTATCACATACTTTTTACCTTATATCTTATAATGTCACAAAATTCAGTTTAATTAATTAGACTTAACAATTTTTAATACATTTTTCCTAATATTTGGTTTATTTATTTATTTATTTAATGTTTGTATGTGACTTTATTTTTTCTTAAATAACATTCCTCTAACTCTTAAGTCCCTCCTCTGATCATGACGTGTTTGAACCTCCCCAGAGCAGCAGCCCACACCTGTTAAAGTCTGATTCAGACTAACTATCTCTGTTCTCTACCACTGATCACTTTCATTCACGCAAAAAATATTTTTAAATGAAATCGTTTCCAGAAATATGTTGCTCACGCTGTGAAAGATTTTGAATTTTTGGGTCCATTTTGCCTGTTTGAAGAACAAATTTTAAAAAAAAAGTTTCAGTCTTAAAGAGGCACTAAACCCCAAATCAACTTTTTTTAGCTGAGAATCGGTTAAAGTTGGTGTCTCATAGAGTTGGCTACAGGTCCTTGTCACTATTTTGACATGTTAGTGCATATTAGTAGAAATCTTATTTTACTGCTAAAAAACGTCAGTGTTGCTCCCTCTTCAGTTTGAACGACGACAACGCATGTGTCGTCGTAATTCCCATTGGAATTGGCTCTCACCGGCATGTATGACAAGGCAGCGTTCATGCCTACGTCAGCAGTCTGCACCAATGGAATGTCAGTGTCGCACAGAGACTGACACGCACACGTGGACTTTGAAGAAATCTACAGATTGCACACTAGGGGGAGGCAAAGTTGCACATCACGTTCATAATTCAAACCACCACTAAATGTTTGTTTACACTCAGATTGAACATTTATATCAGAGCAAAGCTCCTATTAAGTTATTGCCTAAATTATGAACTTTTATGAAATGAGTGTGCTGTAATCCATGGCTGTAATGTGTAGCAGTAGTTTTAGGAAATCCAAATCCCACAATGCATTTGCCCTAAGTAAACAGGTGCAGTCCTCCTCATTATACATGATACACTACACCTGCCCACACTCACCCCCCTGCACCTCACCCCAAAGCCTCCGAGCACGCCCATATCGCTGCTGTGTTTGGACTGTGTTTGTGGGTGGAGTAAGGCTCTTGCCACGCCCATTTAGTCACCCTTTAAGAACATTCCATGTGGATTGGCACAGAACAGCGATAAACAAAGGCTAGACATCTGGATTTTGACAGTTCCCATAGTTATTGCCATAGAACTTTCAGCTGCCCTCCACCAACCTCTTAAACCCTATAGGAGCCAAATTGGGCACCTGTAGCGTTTGAGAGGTTAAACTATAGGCTCTTTAGAATGTTGTGATGTTATGTGAACATAACCTATCGGTGAGCAGTCATTCAAGCAGAGTTTTTTTTTACCACAAGAACCATCCTCCTCCTGATTTTAATATATATAATAATGATAACTTTCTCATCACAACTCACTATCTCAAAAAAAAGGCAGTATTTGCGTCAAAACAGACCATCTTTTTACACAAATATCCCTACTACCTCTCATCAAACGCTATCATCAGCCGACACTGAACTTAAGTTATTCTGATCTGAGAGTCACATCCTCTGACAGGAAGTAGAACCCTCTCACTTCCTCCGTCCAGGCCATATCTCACATTCATCAAGCCGCACCATGTGACTTTAGCACGTGACATCAGCGTCTCCCACGCACCGAGTAATGGGGCCTTAATAGAGACTTCAGGCTCTCGTCTCACACTCAATCGACCACACGACATCTAACATCTGCAGCCGCTAATTCAACCCGATCGCGCCGCTATACGTCCAGGGATTAAAAAATCAATCAATGGAACAGCCAGAAATGTTTTTGGAATACTCATGATTTATTTACAATGCGCTTTAAAATATGGATGACTTACAATAGATCCCATGAAGACGGACTGTTTGCTGTTTGTGGAGGATGTTTAAGTGGACATATTCTGTGAGTGGAAAAGACAGTAAGGAGTGAAAGGCTGAGCTATAAGGACTTTGAATTGGCCTAGATCGCTATCTGGAGGCAGCAGTGGGAATGACGTGATATAACAATGAAAACAAGCTTTAGTTTTTAGCTAAATGCCTGGTAGTGAATTGTGGTGAACACACTTTCAGCGTGAATTGCTAAGAACTGGTCCAGGGATGGATTATGTGGGCATTCAAATGTGAAGCATAGTTTTGTGTTCTATTTTCTGAAAAATATAGGAAGTACACAGTTGGGACAGTATTTTATCCCAGAGAAATGTATCATATAGACAGGTCCTCTGACAGACAGAGGTTTAGCTCACCACATTAGTGTTAATCTTATAAGTCAGGTGTTGTAGGATAGATTCATATTAACTACAGTTTCTCTTTTCACATAGGTTTTCGTACAGCTTCACCGTTAGTAGATAGAGTTATTCAAGTAAATATGTATACTTATTTAAATAGTTTTTTTTCAGTCCCACCTGCCTTTTTTTGTCCACTTTTTTTTACACTTTCTCCACTAGCTTGAACTGTACCAGCTTGAACGATCTCAGAGGGGTGTTCAACATCAAACAGCCAAATTCTTCTTTTCTGTTGACACAAAAATGTGGTGGTCCCTCGAGAAATGTTCCAACTCTCCCGATCACAGAACACACGATTGGAAGTACAGCTCAGTACTTCCAATCAGTACAGATTCAGTGGTAGAAGATGACCCACTCCAAGTATCTTTTTGATGATGGATCACAGTGCCAGATGGTTAGAAGCTTTAAGTCCAATTATACATGATATTTAAAATACAAAACCTTTGTGATTTGTAAATTGTGACAATTCATGATATAATTTATATGCACACAGATATAAATCACCCAATAACTCAATAAAATATACGATTTGAAGTGTCTTGTCCAATGACCCAGCCACAGCTTGCAACTCCAGTGGTAGAGCGCGAACGAAGCAGCAAGTTACTGCCAAATTTCAAGGCTGTGAACCTGAAAGCACCAAGGTGCCTATAGACTCAAGTAGAAGCTGAATTGACGAACAAATTGACGCAACAAATATGCAAGCGGTTATTCATTTAAGCATTAAGAAATGATGGCTGATGCAACTTTAATATACAACAGGGCAAGCTAAATCTGTCAGGTCGCTTAAGCCCTGTTAAAACATGATTGGCTCTCTGTAAAAAAGAGTGTGGTTCTCAAAGTGTGCTCTAGGGGCAGACTCTTTAATGTTACTTTACTACTTTTTTTTTGGACAGGATAAGCACAGGGTAAAATGGGGTGAAACACGGAGAGACATTTAGACTGCCAGATCAGGACTTGAACCGCCGACGTTGCCATACTTGCACCGGCTCAACGAGGACAGAGAAAAGACTCTGCAAGGATTCTATTTTTGGCCGGATGCCGGAGCAGTCCCTGATCAAGCTGGAATGAGAGGAGCCAAGGAGAAAATCAGGCATCAGCCAGGAAAGAGAATCGGGAGGATTTCAGAATAAAATCAGCCACAAACTTAACTAGATGTCTGGCAGTGAATGATGAGTTTGATCTATCTTTTACACTTACTGTATTAATGTGCCGTTTACTATATTTCTCTAGCAGGGGTCTCCAACCTTTTGTGCAGCAAAAATGGCACAGCTACTTATGATTCAAAGAAAAACCATGTAACTATGTCTATGGGGGTCTAGGGGGGCGTGGCCTAGCGAGGGGGATGCAAGCTTGTTATGGGAGTCACTGTTTTTCACTCTTTTGGGGTATTTTCTGGTGGACTAAAAGCATATTTACCTCACACAAATAAAGTTGAGTCAAAATGGGGTCCTTGAATGTTTTGACACAGTCTTATATTGAGAAATTGGGCAGATTGTCCAGTAGAAGTGAAAAAGCGGCATTTGATGCTAGCCGTTAGCAGGCAGCATGAAGCTAACCTTAGCATTATGGTGAATTGAGTCGTTGAACCCCTTTGTTCCTCTTCATGGCTCTGATTCTTTATTTGGTTGAACATACAGTACTTCCGTTATTCAGCATTTACTAAAGCAGTCGTGGAGCAGTTAGAAAGTTTAGCTATTTTGGTGCTTTGTTATTATGTTATTATCACATGGAAGTGAAGGATCCACCGCACACACTTCGTACACAAAACAGTACTTGTGAAGTGACTGACATTTTGCATGAAAGCTGCACTAACCCTTTCAAAAGTGTGAGCCTGACCTGCACCACTACTTTATATACTTATTTATTTTCTGACAAATATAGGTGGTGATTGTGGACGTGAAAAAAAGGTTTATGGCTAACTCGATTACAAAATGTTAAATGACGTAGGTTGGTCAAGGTTCCCACAAGAAAGGGATTATATATGAAACCTTTACCGTGTGCATTATCCAGCAATAATCAAATCATCCATGGCCTTTTGAACTTCCTCTGCCCGCCTGTTTGATGCAGAGGCACACACACACATCATTATTTACCTTTGTCCCGCATCTCGCTGTATACGCTTCAAAAGGTTAGCCCAGACCCTGTGACCTTAGGAGCGATAGAAGTGTGGCCCCGCTCTACAACACTGACATTTCACACGTTACAGTCAGCGGCAGCTACAGCGAGCCGGCCTGCTGCACCACGCGTCACATGACCGAGGAAACACATCCGGCTGATGTGACGTTCATGGACTTTTCAGCTTTTTTGAACAGTACGTGATTAGTATAAAATTTGGTCGTTGCTCACATTGTATTTGATGAAAAGAAATTTGTTTTTTGATGTCATTTTTGTTAAAGAGTGTGCAGGATTTTTGTTAAATATTTCATAAACATGAGCCGTATGTGCTGCCAGCTATGAGGTTCAACATGTTCAAATCAATTTTTTTCCTGATACAATTCTAATATTATATCAGATTTAAAAATAAATATTTAAAATTTTAAAGATGGGTGTATTTTTGTGACTTTTTACTACTGTATCATAAACAAGACCGTTGACAGAAGGGTCCAGCTGGATAAGTTGTTCTGGACCCCAGGACCAGGTGCTATTAATAGCAATAAAAGAGAAGAGGGGGCCTCATGCAAAACATTCTTGCCCCTGGCCAGAGAAAGTCTGTTGACGGCCCTGCTCATAAAGATAACTTTTTTTCCATTTTTTTTAAGTACAGTAATTGATATTGTAAAATTGTCATTAACATGAGTAAACAACAAATCTAGGCAGTGCGCGCTGATGAAGACCTAAAGCTGAAATGCTTTGGAAAGTGTTACTAAAAGGTTTCTTATATGTATTGTCAACTTTGTGAGTGGTTAATTATTTTTTTTACTTTTTGATATGCAAATGTAATATTGAATTTTGTGAAAACTATTTTAATTAAAACCCAACACACGAGACGTGATAAACAGGAGCAGCCAGCAGCAGGGACACTTCTTGGGCAAAGAAATTGATTCGTTTTTACATGGTTTGAATATTACACGTTATTGATAAACATTGTAGAGTTAGGTTATTAAAAGTTGTTATAATAAAGGCCATGAGGATTTTTTTTATTATTATTCTAAAATTGAGCTAGAACTAGCATAAAGTAAACATGCGGACATGTCTTTTGTATCTCATAAATCAGACCAACTAAAAGTGACCTTTATCAAGGAATTTAGCACATTCATGTTTTTAATTTCAGGCAGCACTGTAGAGCATGTCCTCAGATCATTAGTTCATCAATGAAATCTTCACTGGTTGGCTGTAGTGCCAGGCGACCTGGCTGGAGGAGACCTTGTTGTCGCGCTAGTTCCATAATGAATTGGGAAGGAGCTGCATTGCCTCCTGTGTGTCAAGCCCATTAGGGTTGCCAGATCCTAAATGGCTAAAACCAACTCTCTTCTACTTCCACAATTCAGCACCTGTCCACAATTAAGTCCCAATGCAGCTAAGGCAACCTCAGCTGAATTGTCATTGTAGCCCCTTTACCAAACGTCTAAGAGCACATCCTACATAAATTAGACACTCGCAATACTGTCAACTTTGAAAATCAGAGACAACCTTCGTGTTTTTGTTTGTTTGTTCAGCCGATGCAACTCTTCTCAAACCAGTACTTTTTTTTTTTTAAGAAAAATGATGTATTTGAAAATGGGCACTAACAATCTGCTGCAGCTATGGGTGATAAGTCTACGGATACGACATCATATCTCTCCTGTCATCTCTGTGGGTCCTTGTCCGTATAACTTTATGGATCGCCATGGTAACGCTTCATCACGTCGCTGCCAGGGGAGGATGAACTGCACAGGAGATGGTATTTATGAGAAGCAATCATCGAACAGACAGATTGTTTCCATGGTGATGTTGTAGCATGAGTCATACAATGGGTGCGTCGAAATGATAGGCTTCAGGAGATAAGCTTAGCCTATTAAAACATTACATATCTTTACAATATGGACAATAGGCTGTGTTCAAAACGCTATTATTTAACATTAAGGTGGAGAAATATAGTGGTAACTATGTAAAATGCAGTTTAATTGCTGATTTATCTGTAATTCCTGGGCCTAGGATGCACATGAAGAAAACAAACAATCGCATACAACAGTCACTTTAGTCTGCGTGTGGGTGAAGTGTCAAGTGCTGGGAGTTTGGTTCGTGGGCGATTACGCCAATCACTTTGCACAGCGTTGTTTTGCAACACATGATAAACACTTCTGAAGGATTATGTTAATGGGAGCAAAAGTAAATTGAAATTTTTGCTATATATAAAAAAAAAAAAAAAATCAGCATTCGCCTGGAGCAGTGGGAACCAGGCCTTCTGTTTGACTGCCTTATCTGAACATGGTAAACAGTTGAAAGTGGGCCGCTTCGTGGGAAACACAAGCAGCGGGAGCTTCACTGACCTGTCTGTGTGTAATGACAGATAATAACTAAAGGTGGACCATCAGAAACAAACGGGAGCAGTGTGTGATAAAATATATTTCTGAAGAATATGCAAAACTCCATTGATAAACAGCAAGTCAGGTTGATGGTTCAGGTCCCGTTTCTAGCATACAGAACAGTGGAGAGCTGTGATGGACGGACTGATCAGGTAGAATCGTATGGGCCGGGTCAGTGTTTGGCAATTTAAAGAACAAGGCACAGACGCAGCACTGTGCAGCCACGACCCACACCAAACTGGATTTTAAAAACTAGGTATATTTTAGACAATTAGTGCAGATCTGCTGTCTGTTGATGTGCAGCGGCTGTCAGGCATTTGGCAGCGCTGTGTGAAAGTGTGCAAGTACAGCCCTCTCTGCTAGGGATGCACCGATCCAATACTGGTATCGGCTATCGGAGCTAATACAGGGAAAAATACAATAACGGGTATCGATTCCAAATATCCGATACTGAACCGATAATTTCACTAACTTAATCTAAGTGAATATGGACATGCTGTATGTCATTTGAAAGCTTTGAAAGCCAATAGAATTCAGTAATTTAAGTAATAAAAATAGCAATACTACTTTTGATCACTGCGCAAAATACTACAGTTAGCATCAGTATGCTAATGCTAGCTTCAACCAATCAAGGCTGAGACAGAAGCTATGACACCTAAAGTAGTGAATTTATATTGTCCAATGTCCACTGTTGAAGGTCTCTGTTTATATATACTGTAGTTTGAGTACTACTGTTACAGATAGTACAGATGATTGCCCAATTGGGCTCCTATAGTGTTTAAGAGGTTAATATAGCAAGGACCAGTCACTTTTTCACTCACTGCATAACAGTTTCTTTACAGAAACAACCAATATGTCAAACCTACTTTTTTTTTTTTTTTCAAATTCTCCTGGTATTCGTTGATATTGGGTATCAGTATACTCAAACCCCAGTATCAACCCAAAATCCTCTGATTCTGGCCATAAGCCTTGCTCAAAATCTGGAGATGGGTCCCCGGGCGCTGTAAACACAGCTGCCCACTGCTCCTGACAGACTGTCCCAGCGGCATTGAAGGATGGGTCAAATGCAGAGACGAATTTCTCCATTGTGAGATCAATAAAGAACAATCTTAAACTGTATTGGTGTCGGAAGCAAAAAAGCTGGATGGATGCATCTCTACTCTCTGTCCCTGGTGGCATCGGTATAGACTGACAAGTTGGGTGAATAATCTTTTTCTGTCTGTGAATCCTTTCAAAGTCAATGGCAATTAAACTTATTCTGATTAAAATCTTGACTCAAGACTTGAATCAGGTTTTGAGAAGAACTTCTGTTGTTACATTATTATATAAAGACATATTTAACTCATTTATGTGAGACAAATGGGATGACAAATGGTATGAACCAACCAAACTGTAGCATCACCAACATTGTAAATGAGTATGAGCAAAAGAATTATATAGAAATGATTGCATTTATACAAAGACTTGAAAGTACTTATTCAAAGCAAAGGACTTGGACTTTTGTCTCTGGTTAGTGGTGCCATATTACTTTATATGGACAGCCATTTTGTATTATATCAAATAAGTATAGGTCTACGTCATAACAATTGCTGCATACATGAAGCTGAATATACGAAACAAACAAAAATAAAACAATCAGTGCACAATTTTCAATTCAAGTCAACCATCTTTGTATCACATTCTCACCATTCAGCACAGCACCATTCTTTCTGGGCCCATTCTTCCACACCTCAGCATCACTGTACTCAAACTGCAGGTGTCATCCATGTTAGAACCACTACCTCTCCCTTATATGGCCCCATATATACGGCATCACTCCTTCGGCCCCGCATAAAGCCTCTCAGATACAGCCAGATGAATAGCGGAGCGAGGTGGCAGATATGATATAATGATGAGCGTTTTCCCTGTGATCAATAATGCATGGGCAGAGAGGGGAGCGCGAGATGCTGGGGCCGAACACGCCTCTTTTTCAGGCGCGTGCACGTGAGGACCGTCTACGAGCAGCAACGTGCACGGACCATATCTACATTACACCGTGACGACCATTTTATACGGGATTTCTTTCTCCACACACCGTTGGTTTAAACAGCATCTTTACAGCTAAATTACAATCCACGCCCTTTATGGCATCGTAAATCAATTTTACGCAATTCATCTTAAGAATATTGGCTACAGTCAACTCAAATGTTATTCTTAGACAGTAAAAAGCATTATGTTTAAAGAAAATGTTGGCAAATAAAAGCGAATTAAGTTATTAAGCCAATATAGTTCCCCTAATTAGTTGGAGCAAAAAAGCGGCACTCAAATCCGCTTTTTCATTTTTTTTATTCACGATGGAGATGCGTAAAACAGCTCACACACCATTTTACATCGCGCTTTGTCTCACACTGAGCATCATATAAGACAAAAGAAGCGCGCAAAGCCAATAAAACCCAAATGAACCCAATAAACCCAAACCGCGCTCCAATTTTACGCGCATTATTACGCACACGGCGCACGGGGCGAGGTTCTTACCGTGTAGCGTGTGGCTGTACGCTGCTTCCTGCACTTTCCCCCCGGCTTCGAGTGGCTTTCCTCCGCGGTTTGTGGCTCCGCTGATGCTGGCTGCTGCTTCGACTGCTGCTGATGCGCGTCCGTGGCTCGCTCGCTCTCCCTCTCCCTGTCTCCAAAACCTGCGTCCCAGCTCGCGCCTGCTTGGCTGCCTGCCTCTGCGCGCGCGCTCGCACCGACGCACACACGCACGCTCGCTTGCTTGCTCGTGCACGCGGGGATGGAGTGGGGAAAAATCGGGTTAAATTAAGAAATGCTACAATTCAGGACGCGGGGACTGTTTGTGGTGCTGTTGAAGGTGTGCGTAATTGCGATTGTTTAAAATCATTTTGATTTAAAATGACAGCGAGGATGCCAATGGGAGGTCGCCATTTCGGACGTGTGTGTGTGTGTGTGTGTGTGTGTGTGTGTGTGTGTGTGTGTGTGTGTGTGTGTGTGTGTGTGTGTGTGTGTGTGTGTGTGTGTGTGTGTGTGTGTGCGTGTGTGTGTGTGTGTGCGTGTGTGTGTGCGTGTGTGTGTGCGTGTGTGTGTACGTTTGTGTGCGTGTGTGTGTGCGTGCGTGCGTGTGTGCGTGCGTGTGTG
>OMNZ01005578.1:2381-17146 GCA_900303255.1 Lesueurigobius sanzi | reverse complement strand
TCTCTCTTTATCCCCTCTCTTTCTTCTTCCTCCCTCTCTCCCTCCCTCCCTCTCTCTCCCTCCCTCCCTCCCTCCCTCTGCTGCACGTCTGAACCCAGGGCTAACTTTTGCCCAGCTCACGCAGAAGAAGCGAGGGAAGTTTGGCTGGTTCTCCCAGTCCACAGAGACTCAGGGTAAAGGCTTTCGATGTCCCCCCCCTCCCACAGGTCTGTCACCATGGCGACCCTGTCTGTCCTGTCGCGTCACTGGCTCCATCGCTCATAAAACGATTCTGTTTTCACTCTTCCATCTCGCATACTCATTCACTGTTGTGTCTTCATCTTCTATTCGAACAAGTCACAGTTAGTGCAAAACAAAACGATCAACCATCACCAGACATGTATAGAGCAGATCTTATCGCTGTACTTCAATGATTTGTGAGCATGCCATTAGCAAGACAAAGCTCCCTGTGTGTCATAATGTAAATATAGTAATCCAACGACTACAGAGGGCAAACCACAATGTACAAATCCAACAGTCATTAGTAATAGACTTATGTCGGAATGTGCTAAATTTGTTTTTTGAGCGTTTTACCATGTTACAATATTATTCCCTCAAACTATTCCTGTTGTGGAGTTGTGTTTTGAGCCACACAGAGTAATCTTTGCTTTCTGCAAGGTTAGGCACTCTAGAAAAGGAGGTTGAACCGTTCGGACTTCTACGTTGCGTGCTTGTTGAACCAGGAAGTAACACTAGGGAAAAGCCAATACAACATAACTTTTAGCATAGTTTATGGTTTATTAGCGTCTGGTGTTATTTCTGTCTTATTAGCTTCTGGTGTTATTTCTGTTTTGTTAGCTTTTAGCATACTTTATAGTTCGTTAGCTTCTCGCGGAATTTCTGTTTTGTTAGCTTTTAGCATGCTTTATGGTTTGTTAGCTTCTCGTGTTATTTCTGTTTTGTTAGCTTTTAGCATACTTTATGGTTTATTAGCTTCTCGTGTTATTTCTGTCTTATTAGCTTCTGGTGTTATTTCTGTTTTGTTAGCTTTTAGCATACTTTATAGTTCGCTAGCTTCTCGTGTTATTTCTGTTTTGTTAGCTTTTAGCATGCTTTATGGTTTGTTAGCTTATCTTGTTATTTCTGTTTTGTTTCCTTTCAGAGTACTTTCTGTTTCGTTAGCTTTTAGCGTACTTTCTGTTTTGTTTGCTTGTTGCGTGCTTTGAGGGTCATTTACCAAACATTTGCTCATGTGCAAAATGATTAGTATGTGCAAAAGAAGACCAGTTAAGTGTGCATTTTCCAGTCACGTAGACCTATCTCACTTACATATCAGATTTGAGGCCCTAATACTGTATGAATTATGATTTCAAAAGTTAAATTTGGTGCAAGACGGCCACAAAATGGCATATTTCAGTTTTTCAACTCGCACTCGCTATTTAGCACAGGTCTGTGTTGACAAATGACCCCCTTTGATTCGTTACCTGTTAGCGTACTTTCAGTTTTCTTAGGCTTCTGCGTCCTTTGTTTTGTTAGCTTTTTACGCACTTTCTGTTTTGGTAGCGCTTAGCTTACTTTCTGTTTTGTTACATACTTTTGTTACCTGTTAGCGTACTCTCTGCTTTGGTAGCTTTTTGCGTGCTTCGTTTTGTTAGCTCTTAGCTTTTTTCTGTTTTTTAGATTTTAGCTTTCCAGGCAACACACAAACACGTGATAATTACAATAAATAAAATCACTAATCACATCGGCAGTGGTCCGTGTTTGGGTTTGCGGCACAAGAACCCCACCCAATATCCTGCAGAGTTGGAAAAGCATTGAAAATGATCAGGGTAGTGCAGGGTACAGTAGAATAAAGTGAGTACTGGTATAAAAAAGGACCATGCTATTCCAGCTGGACTTTTCATATACCGATCTGTTCTCTCTGTATTGTTGCATCCCTGATACAGAGTTCCACCACTTTGTCTGGATTGTATCTTGTACATGGTCATCACTCATTCTCCCCAATCCGAACCACATTTTTGTGTTAGATGCAAGTGACTGCTGCGTTTTCTGACCGCTGATGGTTCTGTGTTTCTGCAGCGAGCATGCCCAGTGAGACGGAGTCTGTCAACACGGACAATGTGACTGAAGAGGACAAGTCGCACTGCTGTGGACCATTCTGGTGAGGACCGCCATATAACACGCCTTTCAATGTTCAACATCGAGGGGAGCAACGAGAAGGTTAACGCCCCTTTTTGGTGAAACCGGAGGCCGCGTCCATTGAGATGAATGTGGAAATATCAATGAGATCTTCACATTTATGTCTGAAAAAGAACACTTTATGCGTTTTATGTATTTGTCTAATATAAGGGCAGTTAATGTTTTAAAGTGGCTAAAGTTAGCAGGAAGTTAGCATGTTCGGACTTCAATAGGTAAAAAAACCGAAGCAATATTGAAACATACGAAGCTGCAAAATTACTCATAGTTATTAGAGCAGCAACTATCGATTATTTTAATAATCAATTAATCTATTGATTATTTACATTGATTAATCGAGTATTTTACATTTTAATTTCATGTCTTTAGAGCAGAATTTGAAACGAGAACCACATTTCTGATAGAAATAACACCATTTATTCTTAATTTCTCATTAGTTTGTCCCTAAAGAAGCAACATTTCAAACAGACACTGATTGGTTAATTCCTGAGAACCAAAATAATAAATGTTAAACATTAATAACTTTCACATCATCTACATCACAGGTGTCAAACTCAAGGCCCGCGGGCCTTATGATTTCAACTGGCTCTTGACTATAGAGCACACATTTCTGAACATGTCAAAAGAAAAAGCAAGTCTCTAGCTGATTCCTCTCAGGAGTTATGGATGTTTAAATAAATAATCATAATGCTCACTCCAGCCACTAGGAGGCAGCCAACATTTAAAAACAGTTCCTTGAATTTGATCAAATTAAGTCACACTTATGAACAGCTAAACAATTCATATTGAAGTCCGAACATGCTAACTTCCTGCTAACTTTAGCCACTTTAAAACATTAACTGTTCGCTCTGTGAATCTTCTCCAGCGACAAATTTCTTGATTTGCTCTTTTACATTAGACAAATATAAAAAAAAACACATAAAGTGTTATTTTTCAGACGTAAATATGAAGATCTCAGTCGATGTTTCCACATTCATCTCAATGGCCTCTGGTTTACCCTAAAAAGGGGCGTTAACCTTTTCGTTGCTCCCCTCTATGGAGCTCGTCAGTACAAGCCCCGCCCTGGTGCCGGACGTAAAAATTCCATTCAAAAATTGCATAGACTTTTAAAACAATTACTATTTAATGTTTAAATGGCGGCACGGTAGCATAGTGGTTAGCGCTCGTGCTTCACAGCTAGAAGGTCCCGGGTTCGATCCCCGGGCCAGGATCAGTCTTATGGGCATAAAACAGACAAAATAATATATTAAAGTTGTATCCAAAATTTTATAAGCCAAAAAGTTATAAAAGCATTTCAAGTATTTGGTATTTTTTTGCTTGTAAAATATCCGCACTATGGCTAGCAGTTAGCACGTAGCTGATTAGCCTCCGTCGTCCTTTTAAAGTCTTACAATTAGAATTTTTTGAGAAGATTTTGAATGGGATTTTTCCCTCCATAGCACTGGGAAATGAAAAACGAACTTCTGCCCACGTTTCTATTCAGTCTCTAAGCATTTGTAAAATGATATAAATGTTTTTGTTACACACATCACTGTCCATATATCTTTTTAAATGTGCTCTTACTCTCTGGTCTCTTATCGTCTCAGTCAAAAAATCACTAAGTCCAAGTTCAGGTCAGTATCTTTGTGTGGCATGTGAAACGTTCCCCTCATCACACGCAATTACCTGCATGATATTTGCAATGTAAAACAATCCATGTGTTCCTCCACTCGTGTTTGCATTGGCACCATGTATGTAACAAGTCAACAATGTCCCAACTGCTTTGTCAATGTCTTTGTCAGACTGAAATTTTCATAATTGTACCTCACATTAAAGTTATGTCTGTGAGTCTAAATGTATTACACATTTTATATTATACGTATAATTGCCTGAAGTAAGTAGAGAGCTACTATGCTATAAATTTATCTTCACATATGACATTTATTTATCAGTCTGTTATAGATTCTTGAGCAACTTTGGACCTTAGGTAGAATATCTTTTTAAGCCCGTTCCTTTGGTCATTTTTCAGTTGTCTTAAGTTGTAGCTTGCATCCTTCATACTTACATAGAATATGAAGGATAACACATAAACCTTTATTTCACCCATGGTCAGTGGTTTGTGTGAAGCCATTTATTGTCAAATAAAAACCTGTTTGTTTACGCTTTTCAACTAGAAACTCGCCAAATGTCCCTGATCTAAAGTTTACATATTGAGCATCAAACATCAGTTTTTTCAGAGTCCTGTATTTCAGTTGAAGTGAGTTTTTCTTTGCTCCTGAACTATTTTCCTGGCAGTTGTTGAAGGTCAAGTAAACCACTGTTTCCAAACCAGGGGTACGGGGACCCCAAGGGTACGCGAGAGGTTAGCAGGGGGTACTTGGATTAATTTCAGATGAAAAAAAATAACATTAATAACATTGTATTTTTGATTATTATAGTCAAAGAAAAGTTTAATAATTAGGACTTTTTGTCATTGACTTTCTAACGAATCAACAAAACCATTGAGGCAGGGGGTGCTCATAGAATAAATGAAAGATCCAAGGTACGCAAGGGAAAGAAGGTTGGGAACCACTGATGTAAACGTTAGATCAGGGACATTTGAGTAGTTTCTGTTTCATTATGATTTCAAAAGAGTAAACTCAGTTCTTTGACAATAAATGGCTTCACACAAACACTAGCCATGAGAGGAAAAAAGATTTTTGTGTTATCATTCATGTAAAATGGCTTGCTTGTTATGTAGAATTCACAGTTTTTGTGGAGTGACTTGGAGAAAAGAATGGAGAGAGATGCGGTTAGCTCTCAAGTATATGTATACTGTATATGCTGTAGTTAAAGCACAAATATAAAAGTTGCTTCAGTGACCTGTTGATTTTAAAAACTATTTACAAAAGTTGTAGTGGATAATCTATGTCGCAAAAGTCAAGCAAGAATACACTTTAGGAAATCCGGTCTCTATAGAGAAATAACTCTTATATAACTGTTATGCAATCTTATGCAATCAGAAAACTGTGTGGCCAGCCAGGCTAACCTTAAAGGTTTATATCATGCTATTTTAGCCCTTCCAAACTATAGGCATATACTGTATATAGGCAATATTTTTCCTTTGGCACCATGAAGTTCCCAGAAGAAAAGCCTTGGATCACTGAAACACCTCCTCTCCCCGTGTGGATGCTGCTCATTTCATGACGTCGCTGTAGAACCACTGCAGTGTGGTAGCATCATGCACCGCCCACAAAACTTTATCAATACTACGAGTAAAGATGGCCAGTGGAGCCTCACGTTACAAGGAGCTGACATAACTTTGGGGACGCAAACCCATGGCAATAATCACGCATGTACACTGTAATGTGTGTAACCAGAATGTTTTAACCACGTTGAATGTGCACACGATTACAGCTTTATAGGTAAATGGCTAGCACAGCATTGTTATCATTTACAGTAGCTCGTGTTAGCGGCTTGGTTTCTTACTCACCGCTCTGGGCCCTGGGTTTTATTGTGGGAATCGCACTAGTTTCAAGAGTTAACCTCTCGGAAAATCCACTCTGGTCCTGACAAAGGTTCACAAAGCAGTCCTCTGTGAAGTGACGATCACAAACAAGCTGGCAAAAGCTCCCACCGATGTAGTCCAACCATTTCTGGTGATTAGAGTCTTCATTGGGAAGGCCAAACAAAGTCCTATACCCCTGGCAACTAGACATTGTCTATGGTGCAGATTAGGTTAGAAAGAAATCACTTCTTCACAACCGCGGAGTTCAAATCAGCTGCTCACTGATCACAACTCTGAGAGAGTGGGCGTGTATGTTTACTTTGTAGTTGGGCGGTGTGGCAGGGTAGGCACTTCCTCCTTACATCATTACACAATCATGTGAGAACCACTCGTTTTCCAGAGCAGCAGCTCAGAGAGCAGGATTCATGCGTGTGTGAAGCCTAAAACCGCTTTGGGGGTGTTTTTGATGAGGAAATAACATTTTAACATGGTTAAAAGCTCAAAAGTTGATTTTGCATGATATAGGCCCTTTAATTTATTTCACATAGAGTACATGTTTATAAATGAGCTTCGACAAATACCTATGTCCTCTTTCCTCAGTCGTCAGTCGCGGCGTTGGAACCGTTTTTGCCGTAGAAAGTGTCGTGCTGCGGTGAAATCGGTGACGTTCTATTGGCTGGTCATCATCCTGGTGTTCCTCAACACTCTGACCATCGCCTCGGAGCACTACAACCAACCCGACTGGCTCACCGAAGTGCAAGGTACCAACACATGCAGCTCAACTCTGTTACCGAGGGGAGTTGGGACCAGAACATACATTATGTCTAACATTAGGTCAAACTGTGAGATCTCTGTACCCGAATACATCTTTAAGTACTTGCTCCACCACAAATGCAGAGAAAACCCTCCTAGAACCGGCACATTAATATCTTTTGACCTGCTCAGTGAAAAACAAACTATTACTACTGAAGTGCAAATAACATTTCTACTCATGATGCATACAGTAGTACTACTCTGTTTCCATGTCCGTACTTAAAGGCGCTTAGATAAGTCTTGTATTTGACAGACATTGATTACGTTACGTATATACGTACAACAAAGTCTGGTACGGGTGCTACTGTTTGCACTCCTTGGGATTTTGATTGGCAAGATTAACTGTTTTACAATTACCATGGTTAGGGCTGCTCGATTATAGAAAAAATAATAATCAAGATTATTTTTGTCATAATTGAAATCCCCTTCTTTGTTTGATGTTTTGTTTTTAAACAAAACAATGCAAAAGATATTGTTTGGACAATTATACAAGTGCAAATATCAAGTATATTCACTTTGGGAAGGGCCTCTGAGCCATCACACCTGCCCCCTGCTGGCCTGCACTCACCTGCACATTTCTGCACGTGGCTAATGATGACATCATTGTGGTCCGCTGTCGAAGTGCAAAGTTAGCAGTTTTGGAAAATGCTAACTTAGCACTTTTTGACATGAATTTTCAACATGACTTATGCCTCCCGGAGGCCTGGAAAGACATAATTTTAAAGCCTTGAACCCTCCTCTTCCCAAAGCAAAAAAACAAGACTACAACATTTACTCGCGGAGATATGTCGTCGGCCATGGTCATGGCTATAATCATTTTGTCTCGATTGCACTATTTTTTTTATCGTGCAGTGTAGTAATCGTAATTGTATTTCGATAAATTGCACAGCCCTAACCATGGTTATAAAAGGTTAACCATAAACATTTTAGGACTTAACAGTAAACCACTGTCACGTTTCATGAGCCCTAGTGCCTGCGTGTCTGTGTGCCAAAAGGAGCGCGTTCACCAGTAACGGCTGAAGAAACAGCGGCAGCAACAGGTTAAATGCGCAGAGAGCATGTCCAAGTCGAAACCCTGCCAGAACCCCCAAAAAACCTTTAAACATGAAGTGTCATAAAGGCCGCTGTGATGCACCTTGTAAGTACAAGACTGGGAAGTTTGGAGTCTGTAGATGCTACTCGTGTGGAGATTTGGTTGCAAGGCTGAAATAAAAAGCTAATTTGCAGAGAAGAGGCTTTAAAGTTTAGTAACGTCTGTTTGAACACTGACATCTCGACCTTCTAATAAACACGACTGAAGCATGACCGTGTGAAAGCCGATGTGCACAAGACCCTTTCATTGTTTGTAAACTTAGCTGGAGGCGGAAAGCTAGATCCCCATCCATTTCCTGTTGTCATAGTAACGATAAACAAATGTCTAATTATCGTTGAAAATATCAGATAAAACCTTATTTTATAGTCTCAAATGTCGTTCCTCTTGTTCTTGCCCCTTAAGCCACAACAGGACCACATTTTTAGTTGTAGTTTTACCACTTCACCCATCCAACCCCCAAACCTCAAACCCCACATGGGTACCCTCATATACACAAATAATTATTCCCCTTCGCCCACCCAACCCCGTTTGAGATCAATATACCATATAGGCCAAGGGAAACTTTGAATAAGCCATTTTATCAATCAATTTCTCCCATACGCACAAAGTCATTCATTCATTCCCTTTCACCCACCCAACGCCCGAACCCCACAAGTACACCCATCGCCCACTAATATTCTCACCTGTATACAAGTATCATTCCCCTTCTCCCATCCAACCCCCCAAACCCCACAAGTATACCCTCATATAGACAAGGAATCATTCCCCTTCACCCACCCAACCCAGTTTTATCGGTATACCATAATAAGCCAAGGGATAAGCCATTTTATCAATCAATTTCTCCCATATACAAAAAATAATCATTCCCCTGCTCTAACTCAATTGGATTATGTCGTTTGTGGTTGCTGTCAGACGTGGCGAACAAGGTGCTCCTGGCCATGTTCACGCTGGAGATGCTGGTGAAGATGTACAGTCTGGGCCTTCAGGCGTACTTCGTGTCCCTGTTCAACCGCTTCGACTGCTTCGTGGTGTGTGGGGGCATCGTGGAGACCATCCTGGTGGAGCTGGCCATCATGTCTCCTCTGGGCATCTCCGTCTTCCGCTGCGTCCGCCTGCTCCGGATATTCAAAGTCACGCGGTGAGGATGAAAATGTGTTTACGTGCCATGTTTGTGGGTACTAGCAAACAATGTCCGTAGTAGAGTTGACAAAAAAAAGAGATATTCTATTCCTGTGGTATAAGTACTTTTGCCGTGTCACTAGAGTTAGGGTTAGGGTTCGGGTCGGGCTGAGAACCACGGAGAATCACGTTTTTTTTACGTTATTTTTTCACTCAAACTTTTTTTTTCTATTGCAATATACTATATAGACTATGCTTAGTCTATTGGTTAGTGTGGTTATACTAAAATAACAAGAATAAATAAGCTAGCGGGATGTGTTTAGGTGCTCATGGCCAGTGCGCAACAAGAGTGTGTGCGGCTGCCTCGAGCTCACTCTCCCAGCTGTGTGTGTGACCGGTGAAGATAGACACGGTGTGGAGCAGACAGCGAGTCAATACGCTGTTATATAGTCTGCGAATAAAGCCCACTTTTCAGCAAAACTGCCTTTCTTTTGATGCTGCTACCATACTTTTGCAAGCGTGAAGTTTAGGGACTTAACACTGGAGGGAAAGCTCATGCAGTGCGCACGTGAACGCGGGCTCGCCATAAGAAGGCAGCGCACTTTTGACTTGGGAATGCGTTCAAAGACTGGAGCTGCAAACAGCCAAAGAAAACTTGAGAGTGGAGAGTTGGTGAGAGCGAGACAGAGCGGCACTGGCAAGGTAAGAGGTGGTAAGAGTTCACATTCTGTAGTTTCTAGCCGTTGTGCAGCGCTGCTTTGTGCTTGTGCACCATGCACGTAACCGCTCAAACCTCTCGCGAACTGCCTCTAGTCTGGCCCGGCTTCAAAACCTTCAATAAGGCCATGAGGTTTATTACGGGTTCGGGCATATTATTTCATGCTCCCTCCAAAACCGTTGTGTTTAGCAGTGACGGTAAAGCTGCAGCCTCACTCTCTTCGAAGACGGAGCTAGCATCACAGCACAAATGTAATTCTATAACTATAACTTGTAACTGCAATTAATAAACTCACAGACCTTGAAAAGTAAAATATCAAATTGAATGTAGTTCTACCTCGAACAATTGTCAATAAAAAGGTGTTTTTTTCCACCATAGTATCAAAAACGGTATCGAGTATCAAGTTTTTTTCCAGTATCGAAATTGAGTTTGAAATTTTAGTATCATGACAACACTAGTCCATAGACCAAAAGTAGCTGGAAACAGTGGAAAATAGTGATGTGACGTTCATTTTTGTGAGTTTATGAACTAATTCTCCAATCCAGCTTGGAGAAAAAGTCTACAATGGATCTCCACAGTCCCGCCGCCTCAAAAGCTAAACGCCTTTTTAACTTCTGTCATCAGCGTTTTATATTACAGTAAACGTAAATGTGTCTCTGTCTCACTCTCTTCCCTCTCAGCCACTGGGCGTCTCTCAGTAACCTGGTGGCCTCTCTGCTGAACTCCATGAAGTCCATCGCGTCCCTGCTGCTGCTGCTCTTCCTCTTCATCATCATCTTCTCTCTGCTGGGCATGCAGCTGTTCGGAGGAAAGTTCAACTTCGATGAGACCGTAACCAAGAGGAGCACCTTCGACAACTTCCCCCAGGCCCTGCTCACCGTCTTTCAGGTCAGCTCAGCTTGGTTATATTACAGAAGAAACTTTAAATCAACATTTTCCAAGTATTCAGTCTGTCTCTGATGTATAATGGACTGCTCAGATCAAGGGAGTGTGAGCCCTTGGTTAATAGAAATGTAAAGCAGTGCAGTAGGTGGGGTTATGGCAGTGCTGACCCCTCCCATCAGGAGTGGCCAGAGATAAATAGATCTCATGCTTGTGTCTTTACTCGCATTGGGCCGAGATCAAAATGCCACAAGATTTATTGTCATCTCTTTTGTGTAAAGTGACCTTGTGATTTTTTTTAAGAGGGCTGCATAAAAATATAGGCCCACTTATTGTAAACTGCTCATGGTCCTGGGTTTGATTCCCAGACTCTCCGGGCCTTTCTGTGTGGAGTTTGCATGTTTCTCCTCATGTCTGGATGGGTTTCCTCCGGTTTCCCCCATGAACCCAAACATGCATTAGGTTAAATCACATTCACATTCACAAACATTTGTTCTTAGCTGAAAGAGCTCTTCTGGAAGAACAAATCCTAAGAACAGTCAGGAGGACTCTTACGCACACAAAAAATCATCTCTCTTTAAGAACTGTTTTGTCTTCTTAAGAACGCTTCGTGAGTCAGACTTAAGTTTTTCTTAAGTTTCTCCTAAGTTGTACTTAAGAACTTTCCTTAAGAAAATATTCATGAATGAGGCCCAATGTTTTTGCCCATCATAGAACTAATTTAAAACATTCATGTTGCCTACCAAAGCCCTGGACGCAACGACTTCGCGATCGCTCGTATAAAGTTCACCTTAACCTTAGCCTTGACAGTGGCACAGGTGGTAAAGCGGGTCGTTTCATGGGTTTGAATCCTGGCTCCCGCAGGTGCACACTGTCGTTGTGTCCTTGGGCAAGACACTTCACCCACCAACCTTGCCTCTAGGTAGAAAAGCGCTTCATCAGCTATATCAGAATCCATTCAAAATGTTTTCCTTTCTCAGATTCTGACCGGAGAGGACTGGAACACAGTGATGTACGACGGCATCATGGCGTACGGAGGACCAGCCTCTTCAGGGATGGTCGTGTGCATCTACTTCATCATCCTCTTCATCTGTGGAAACTGTATCCTGCCATGAGTTTTCTATCTGTAACCTATTTATGCTGCATGATTTTGACCAGAAGAATCTACTGTATCTATGGAAAACAGAGTAGCCTAAGTTTCCCTTGGGCCATCTTCCTCTCCCTTTACAAACATACCTCTAGCACCGTGGAGGTCGTTGGCGCTGATATCAGAGCGGGCTGCAGCGTGTTGCTTTATAGAAATGAAGTTTGTGCAGGTTCTCAGTCGTACAGGAATTGTCCATCGTAGGGAAACATTCTTCAGTCTTCATCTGTACTCTGTAGTTGAAATGTAGGACATTTCGATCTTAGTCCAAAGGTCGTCATCAGCTTAATAACAACTTAAGCACGTTTGTGGGTCTCTTAAGAGTAAACCAGAAGGAGGAGTTAACTCTAAGTCCCTCCTCTCTTGGTGCTAAAAGTAGAAAAACATCTTAACCTATTCATAGACTAAGATGTCTTTGGACTAAGATCAAAACGTCCTACACTTCAACTACAGAGTACAGATGAAGACTGAAGAATTTTTGCCTACGATACAGAAATGAAGGTTTGGTGAATGTGCCTGTGGTCTGAGAAGGAGGGATAATAGTGGATTCCAGGCAACTGGTAGCTGGTAACCAGGACTGAACCAGGTCTAAACTAGGTCTAAAGCTGGGGACACACCACAGGATTTAAAAATCTTTTGAGATTTAAAAACATGATAACAAAGTGCACAGACCACACACATAAGGACTGACATATTACACACACATGAGGAGTGCCACAAAAAAATCATTGCTCGCAAGAAAGTTTTATTGGGCCACGCCTCCTCAAACTCAGGTAAACTCAAAATCTGGCAAAAAAACCTCCTCTAGTGTGTAACCAGCTTCAATCATCTTGTCAAACTAATTATTTCCCATTTTTCTTGCTTCCAACAAACATAATCTTTGTACAAAACATTCTTTAATACAGTGGGCTCCGGGGTTTTGCAATGTAAGTACTCTTAATTTGCAATTCATATTTAAATCTATGCAAAATGAATGAGGAAAGCATGACATATTGTGGGACGTCGTAATATTGGGGGGCCCTGTGGAAATCCTGGATTAATAAAGGGGCCCACGACCTTCGGAACTTTTGGTGGGGCTTC
Organism: Lesueurigobius sanzi; assembly: GCA_900303255.1. Lineage (NCBI taxonomy): Eukaryota > Metazoa > Chordata > Actinopteri > Gobiiformes > Gobiidae > Lesueurigobius > Lesueurigobius sanzi. The sequence goes on along the minus strand of OMNZ01005578.1, from coordinate 4,656 downwards.
AATTACGTATCCCCCGTTATTATATCAGTTTTCCTGAAGTAACTTGACCAGACATCCTGCTGAATGTCTTCTTGGCCATTGCTGTGGACAACCTGGCAGACGCAGAAAGCTTAAACTCGGCACAGAAGGAGGAGGAGGAGGCCAAAAAGAGGAGAAACAGCGCCAAGTACGAGACTACTGTAGTCCCTAATTCACTAATGTAATAAAAAGTGTTTCATTCTTTTCTGTTCGTCTTCAGGGAGTTCATCACGGACCAGAAGAAAGGAGACTCTTTTGAAATCTCCAACTGTGAAAAGGCAAGTTTCAACCGACTGATTATAGTTTATTGAATCACCCCAACAGGTCAAGACATCAGCAGGAGAATAATAATCACCACATATCTCAACTTTTCAGTACAACCTATTGAAAAGTTGAGGGACGAGGTGTCGGAAAGTGAATCCAGGTTTTCCAAAATGCTAGATGAGAAATGAGGCCAGTCTAGTTGACATAATAATGCTGCGTTCCAGGCAACTGGGAAAAATGCCTTGAAACACCACTCTGGTTTGCAATTGTAACTTGTAAACTGGGAGCTGTTTGGACAACAACATGGCAACACGGTGCCAGCGGTGGAGACTTTCCTCGTGAATGGACCTACATTTGTGGCCAGAAGTTTACAAGTAGACAGTGTTGGGGAGTAACTAAATACATGTATGTAAAATACGTATTCAGAATACTCATTTTGAGTGACTGTATTCAAGTATAAATACTCTCTCATTTGAGGGTATTTCGACTATTTCGGACTTTTAGTGGCATAGTCATGTAGGGACGGATTGGGGCACGGCAGATGGTACAGTGGCAGAGTGTGGCGGGAGCGGTGATGGCAGTGATGGTGACCATGGTGGTAATGATTATAACGTGGACATACGGAAGAACGTATATACGTATATTGTATATACAATACAATTGTTCCAAAAGATACTATTAATGTCCGTATTTACATTATTTACAAATACATTACATCATTTATGTATCTATGTTGCCAGAGTATATAAACTTATGCATTTCATAGAACCTGTTGAAACCAGAACGGTTTTCAACTCGAAACTAGCCAAATGTCAGCTGAAGTGGACTATTGCACTTCAGCTGAAGTGAGTTTTTCTTTGCTCCTAAACAATTTTCCTGGCAGTTGTTGAAGGTCATGTAAACGTTAGATCAGGGACATTTGGGTAGTTTCTGTTTCATTATGATTTCCAAAGAGTAAACTCATTTCTTTGGCAATAAATGGCTTTGCACAAACCGCTAACCATGAGGGGAAAAAATATTTTTTGTGTTATCATTCATATTCTATGAAAAATGGCCAAAAGATTAAAAGGGGATGTAAACGTTTGGCTACAACTGTATTTATATTTGTATAAATCAAAGTACTCGTATCGGGTTGACCCTGCCTACTTTCCAGTAGAGAGAGTGACCTCCGTCTCCTGCCCCAGGATAATAAGATATAATATAATAATACAATTGATGAATCTTTTGCAGATGCCAGAGGAGAGTTTGCTGGATGATGAAAAAGACCCATATGCAGCTCTCCGCTCTCCAGGTATAAACATTTTTTTTCTTCATTTGCTTTACTTTAAAGGAGACATATCCTGCTAAATCGACTTTTTAAAGCTTTTAACCATGTTATAATGTTGTTCCCTCGTCAAAAACAGACCTGGAGCAGTATTCCACTTCATTCACGCTGTTTTGAATGAATCCTGTTTGCGTTGGTCCTCTCATGTTGACTTCTGCGCCGCTTGGTTTTGTACTTCCTGGTAACAATTACGTCATTGTTCAAACCCCCAAACTGTCCTCCGCATTTTTAAAGCCAATAATCCAAAATTGATCAGTTCTGAGCCGTTCTGTCTCAGCGTGGACCCAGCCGCTCTGTCGCTACAGACATGTTTAAATCAACGCTAATTGTTTGTTTTTTACAATGCGATTCCCTCTGTTGCCTGTAGGGGGCGCTCCAGGCCAAATCCTCATCAGCCCTGACACATACTATATTTGAGCATCATGTCATCTTCACAGAGTCATTATTTGAATTAGGGCTGCTTGATCTTGGAAAAAATGAGAATCACGATTTTTTTGTTCAAGATTGAAATCACGATTCTTCCAACGATTCTTTTTGAGTTTGAAAATAAAATGCATTTATTCAGTATTTCGGCAAAAAAAAAGAAAAAAACTGTAGAATGCGTCTAATTACCTGAGTTCAGAAGCAAAAACATGAGTTTCTCTGCTCCGCCCCTGCATCAAATGCCAA
>OMNZ01005567.1:0-10725 GCA_900303255.1 Lesueurigobius sanzi | reverse complement strand
AGAGCTGTGTCAGGGCCATTGGACAGCAGAGGGAGCTGTGTAAGGGCCATTGGACAGCAGGGAGAGCTATGGTAGGGCCATTGGACAGCAGAGGGAGCTGTCTTAGGGCCATTGGACAGCAGAGGGAGCTGTGTTAGGGCCATTGGAAAGCAGAGGGAGCTGTGTTAGGCAGAGAGGAGCTAACAGAGAGGAGCTGACAGAGAGGAGCTAACAGACAGGAGCTGGCAGAGAGGAGCTGGCAGAGAGGAGCTAACAGAGAGGAGCTGACAGACAGGAGCTAACAGACAGGAGCTAACAGAGAGGAGCTAACAGAGAGGAGAGGACGAGGAGGATTTGCTGTGAGGACGGGGAGGATTTACTGTGGGGACGAGGGGGATTTTTCTGTGAGGACGAGGAGGATTTTTCTGTGAGGACGAGGATTCACTGTGGGGGATGGATCAAGGGATGAACAGGCATGGCTGCTTCAAGACTTCGTGGATGGACAACATGGCTACCTTGGAGGACTTCGTAGATAAACAAACATGGCTACCTCGGAGGACTTCGTAGATAAACAGGCATGGCTACCTCGGAGGACTTCGTAGATAAACAAACATGGCTACCTCGTAGGACTTCGTAGATAATGCTGGTCAGGTTGGTCCACAATGGCGGCGCACGGAGTTGCAGCGGCTCAGGATCTACCCTCCATCTGATCTATGTAATTTCGTTGTACATTGTATAATGACAAATAAAGCGCTTCACTTCACTTCACTTCACTTATGCTCTAATACCTACAACATGAATAGTGCGAGTCTGATACTGACCGCTCACAAGTCTCTCACCATCTGCACGGCTTAGCAGATTTATCGTCCACCATTCTTGCGACCGAAGCGGCCTGCTGCGGCTCAATGCAATCGCAATCGATCGCCACTGAATTTTGTGCATGCATGACATTCAGCTGCGAGTCACACCTTTTCATGCAGCCAGTAGCGGTCGCCCGTGCAGATGCCCGTGCGCCAAAGGAGAGTGTTCGCACGACCTTCATATTTTGAGGCCGCAAACGATCGCAAAGTGCTCGTGCGCCAATTGTGACAGGCCTTTTAGTAAGACAGGAGGTTTGTTTTACCTGCTTGACTAGTTTTGGCTAACGTCCTGTAGCCTTCATTAGTAGCATCACGTGATGGTGAAGTGATGTGTTCGAGGCTGGACTACCACCACTGGATCAGAGGAGCCATTGAGATCAGGAAATGTGCACCAACATCAATGAACCGGGACGACGGAGCGCACACCCTTTCTCACACCTGGGACACGGTCCTGGAGAAGGCGTCATTATGGTAAATCCATGAAAGCAGCCTCGAACACGTCACTTCACAATCACGTGGCGCTTCAGACGAAGGCTACAGGAAGCTAGTTGAAACAAATCAAGCAGGTAAACCAACGTCCTGTCTTACTTAAAGAACGTTAAAAACAGGTTAAATGCAAACTGCTTCTATATATTGGTGCACTGCAGAAAAGTGTCTCTCTTGCCTCACTACCAGAATATTTTTGGTTTGCTTGCTAGATCATGAGATATTTTTTTTCAAATGACACAACGATGTATATATAAAGCTGGGGACACAAGAGGATTTTAAAATATCTTGAGGTTTTAAAAAAGGTGAAAACAAAGTGCACAGACCATAAACGCGAGGACACACATGAGGAGTACCACAGAAAAAAAATCGCTTGCGAGAAAATGATATTGGGCCACGTCTCTTCAAACTCACTGAGGCTCAAAATCGGGCTAAAACTCCTCGAGTGTCACTTAAAGTTTGTGATGATCGGTTGAAAAGTCAGGCCACGAGAGAGTTAAACTAGAAGTCAGAGAAATATTTAGAGTAAACAATCTCAGTCTCCCCTCCTGATTGGACCAGAAAACCTCCTCGATCCCAGTTCAAAAGGAAGTGTGTCTCATTGGTGCACTCGTAATCCTGCAAGACTCGGAGATAAGCAAAGGGAGGGACTACAAAAAGTAGAATACATTTTAGTTACAGTGCATCAAAATCCAGGCACAGTCGCTCAATTAAATACAAAAAATAAACTTATCCACTATCAATTTAAAGAAAACATCTTCTTTGATACATCTGCATACATATATTTTTCTTGCTGCACTGTATCCAATAATTTAAGCAGGGAGCGGCATGAGAGACACGCTTTTCTTTGTCATTTCTGAAAACTGAAGCTGTAAATCAGCGAGACAACAAAGTAATAATGCGATAAAATGTAGATTCGGGGTCATGGCTCTGACTGAATGAGACTTACAACAGTAAACAAACATCAAACCCACTCCGGCTCAAGCTGATTGCATTCAGATGTGTATCCAGCATCCTCTGAGATTTTTTGATGTAATTTTCCGCACTTGATACACTTTGAAATGAAGGCCCTTTTTTACTCTTTAAGCTCTTGAATTGACAACAAAGCTGCCTTCTCCACAACCTACATAAAAAGTCCCTCCCGCGTTGCCATTTTCCAAAGTTTTTTTTTTGTTAAATCCAATTCCAAATATGGTTCGAAGAGGGCAGCATTCATCACTCGCCAGTGGCACATCCTAATGAAGCCATCGTTTGTCTGCCTAATGGCACCTGGGCTCCATCTGTCACTGGAAATGCGGCGCACAGACACCGCCACGTTCACCTTGCCAGCTCCGGTTTGGTGGCGGACGGGGGGGGGGGGGGGGGGGGGGGGGGGGGGGGGGTGGTGGCGAGAGTAGGGGGGGCGAGAGTCGCGTTTTCGACCTTACCTGGTGTGGGGGTTCTTTTCGCATGCTGGGAAATCGCTGTTAGAACATGGCAGATTGACACGGCCACAGTTTTGGCCAAAGGAAATCGTGTCGCTGCCAATGTCCAACTGTGCCACTGGTCCCTACAAGATGTCAAATGGCAAGAGGTGTACAGAACATTTTTAACCATATGGGCTCGGGCATTGTAGTGTTATCTATAGTAATTGGGACAAGCTTGTGTTCTTCTGTAAAGTCTGTGTAATCTGATCTGTCCCTACTGAAACACTTTGAGGATGATTTTTGTTTTACTCCAGGCTTTATCATCCCTGTACAGAAAATTGTAATTTGTATTTGACCATCCTAAAAGGTACACTGTGTAACATGTTGAATTATACTGTTGCCAGCAATACAAAACATGCTCCTAATGGCCAGCTAGACCAGGGGTCTCCAACCTTTTTTACCCTGTGAGCTACTTTTGCATACCAAAAAAGGCAGTGAGCTATTTATGCTTCAAAGAAACACGTGAAACACATGGAACTAGGCCTATAGGACTGTCAAGGTGATACAGTAGTCTGTTTTATGGTTTGCTACATTCACCTAAATGTTTTGTTCAGAACAAAAGAAAAAATGCATCTAATATTTGACTCATCAAGAGTAAGATGAGCTACTTGGAAAGGGCTGGTGAGGTACCGGTTGCTCCTGAGCTAGTGGTTGGAGATCTAGACACAGAAAATGCTATTTTTTTTGCAGTGGGTAATCAAGGAATGGATTTGGATGATGAAATAGCCTATCTAAATCCCACTTTTCGCTGTTTTTTAGTGAACATCTCCATGGAGATGAGCTGGAGACTTCCCCGAACCCAGTGAAGTCTGGTCTTGTTAAATGTTTCAAAGATAAAGACTATCTGGCATACAATAAATGCTTGTATATTATTCTATTTATAGTGCAATGGAACATTGATTTCCAACCAGTAGCTCAGGAGCTACCGGTAGCTCTCTAGCCTTTTTGATGAGTCAAATATTAGATGCATTTTTAAATTTTGTTTGCTTTAGTTTTTGTTTTGTTTTTTTAACATGTTTTAACAAAACATCTGCAAAGTCACAGTCATTTTCTTTTATTGTGTTGAATTATCATCTTGGCTCCTATAGGCCTAGTTACACATGATTCTTTGAAGCATAAGTAGCTTCTTCCTGCCATGAAGAAGAGAGTGGCGCATGGCACATCGATGCTGCTGCTGCCGCCGTGATGCTCTCTCATCTGAATGAATTTCTCCTTCTCTGAGATCAATAAAGTATCTATCTATAATAAAGTACCTATGGTATCTAGTTCACTGCTATGCTTTTCATGGGGAAAAAAGGTTCTCCAGATTATGAGCCTGGTATTTGGTCAGAATTGTTGGAGGATAAACCTGTTGCACACATTTTTGCAACCAGTCCAACCAATCTAAAACATTTCTGTATAGGCTGAGGAGGTATTAAAAAGGCTATACATACAGTATAACTATATGTACTGTACCTGTAATTGTTTTTTTCAGTAAAGCTTCTCCACTGAGTGGAATTGGCTAGCCGTCCCATGATTGACGAGCTACATTACCCAAAGTACAATGGGGGTCTTCTCTTGCATGCTGTGAAATGGTGTGACATGCCCTTTTTGGACTGGGTAAAATTTGGCCAATGTAACTGTGCTTCTGTGCCAGCGCTCCCCAATGGCACAGAATGACATATGTGCATGTTGTGTGTGGCGCGGCATCTGGAACTGGCCTCTCCAGCCTCCCCTACCAGGAGCACTTTACGGCACGTGCCCATACTCTGCTGCCATGGCCTCGAGGCTGGTTTGAGAACAGTTAACCTTGGATTTATCTAACACTCCACCACAGACGCGACATCTCGCCAGTTGTATACTTTTCACTGCAGTTAAGGCAAGACACTGCAGGTGAATAGGGAAACATTTTGAATTGAGTGGTATCAATTTGAAGCTTGTTCTGTATATTACTGAGATAAATATGAGATAAAAATGTATTGTTGTGTCAATATATTAGTTACAAAGATGTGTTCAGAGGGGATATGTTGTTTAATTTTTGAATAAACTCGCTCTTAGTGAAGAAATCTGTAAATATTTCAATTTTGCCTTGTTAATAGATAATAATCTGACTAGGAATTAAGTATTGAAAAATTTCAAAATATTATTAAGCCTGGAAATTGGAAAACAAATCATGAATTCATCTTAGGGCTACAAGATTAATCGATATCGAAAATCGCAATTTTAAATACTGCAATTACCTAACCCCAAACACTGAGGGTTTTGTTTTTCTGTCTTGCATCTCCAGCGTTTCATGGAGCTGAAATACAATACATTAGTACTACTGCAATGTATAAAAGCAGTTTTAGGAGTATATTTAGCTGACAATATTAGATCTGTGACAATAAACAAATAATAATATTGGTCACAACAAGAAGTCAGTTCAACCACCGCAGATAATTACTGAGATAACATCATGAATCACAGAAAATGTGTCCAAGGGAATTGTGAGATAAAATTTCCACATCATCCCCATGCTTAGACAATACTGAATTGCATAAAAAATAATATTAAAATCGCAAACCACGCAGCCCTAATTCATCTTCTATCAAAAATCTCCAATCATCACTTACTTACGGACCAGTCTCAGCGCAGAAGTCTTTTCAAAGTTTAGAAATGTCCTTTCCCATTCATTCCACCACTTTGCCGTCTCCTGGCTGGCTCGCCACTTCTCACCAGGGGGTGAAGAGGAAACCCATTAGGTGACTTCATGATGCCACGTTTAGCCACCCCTCGCAAATTAATGCACCAGCGCTGCTCCGCACACTCAATTAAAACCCGCGCAGATATGCTTTCTACACCACTTTTTCTTAGCATTTAGCCACTATATTGGAGCACGGCGACGAGCGGTGGAGATGAAGTAAAGTGGATAAGCATGAAAGCAAAGTCGTTTGTCACGGAGGTAAGTAAATTGCCTTATTATGTGCTGTGTGATTGCAATACATGAGCGTAAACTGCGGGAGCGCGGCTGTGAAATAGTCCCATGCATTTTGCTCGCTGTATTCCAGATAGTGTTACATATTTATAGCCTGATGTATGTTTGTGGAGGCCGCCTCTGTGTATGATGTGCTGGAAATAGTCTGCATTAAAGGACTGGAGTATGGCCGTGATGTTGTGCCATTTTCACTGGGATACATCGGCATGCATGACTTTTTATGCAAATGGAGTTCCGCCTGTAAACGTCAGCTGATGCCACACTGAAAAGGCTAGGATATTGCATATTTTTCCAGGAGGTACCAAATCTGGCACCGAAGAGAGGTTTTGATGTTGTTTTTTCTTTTTATTAGCAAGAAAAATCAAGTTGGTTTAGCATTTTCCAAGTTTTAATGAGAGGGGTGAAGCTAAAGATATATAAATGTTAATGTTCTCACTTCATCAACCTTCATGCCAACAGTATGGTTAGTCAATAAAGATGGCAGTGGTCACCATATAACCAAAACATTGGCATTGTGGTGAGGCTTGAATCGTCGACTGGACTGGGTTGATTGAGTTGAGGACGTTGCACTTCCATCTGTCTACCTGTTACAAGGAGAAGCTTCTGTTGATAGAAGTAAAATCTCTGTAGTTCCTGGGCCGATCCACATGAAACAAAAATTGTCACAAAGTTCAATGTCTTCTCTGTCATCACTAATGTGAAATTATTTTCTCATAAAGGTGTCCAAAAGTGGTGACAATATTCAAAAAGCGTGTGTGTGATGTTGAAAGTAGAAAGGACTTTCAGCCATATGAATATTATGACAGGTTTGTGAATCCAGTCGCTATCAAGTGATGATCAAGTACATTTGTCAATCTTCTTCATGGAAATTCTTTAAAAAATGTTTCTCTCTTGTATTGGCAACTGCTGTCCAAGTGAACACAACCTATACTTCAAAGCAAACTAGTAATTTGTTTGTTCCTACGCTTGCACTTCCTGTGTGAATATTTTGGGTCCAAATTTCATGGAAGTCCTATGCCTACCTATTTATGCACTATGTTTTGATGGGGCCATTTTGTTTTTGTTGTTTAGGAATCCAACTGGAGCGTGCTGTGCGGCTTGCATCCTCTGCTTCATCGCTCTCCTTCTTTTTCACAGCCTTCTGCCTTATTGAGTCTGACAATGGACACGAGCGGCATGGCGAAAAGTAATTATGAGGAAAAACTGCATAGCTGCCCACGCAATCATCTGTGTCAGAGGCCACACAGAAACACAGGGTCTGCTTAAATGAGCCTGACAAGCCAAGGGAATATTAATTTCGCCCGCCATGGTTTTATCTGCGCACACATGTATTATTAAAAGGCCATCTCATCAAGGACACACTATGGAAATGACGAACGCTTGTCCAAGATTGGCGGCGATGCTCCTCGAAGTGCGTTTGGGAGCAAGACAATTGAGCTCACGGTGCAAACATTAATGATATAGGTTAGTTAGGCCATCAATCAGGCGCAAACAAAGAAGATGACAAAACTGAGCCTTCTCCGTCAAAGAAAATGTGATTTCAAATTTGATTTTTAGATGAGAATTGAGCACATCCAGTTCTGTAATCAAACCACCACCACTGCAATTGTAATCAAAAGAGTTTCATGCTGGTCTAGCGGAAATCAATCGCGAGACGGATGACGAATAATCAATGGGATCTTTTGCATGAACTGAACAATATTGAGTTTCCGTGATTGTGATAAGAGCTCTTGAGATGTGTACAGACGCATTTGACAGGAGATAATCATGATCGTTAATATGCTATATGGATCTCATTTGCATTTTAAATTAAGGTCTTAAAGTGGATTAAAACTCTCAACTTCCATACATGCTCTTGACAGGGCTTTAGCACGGATTTTCTGTCTTTCTTTCTTCCTTTTTTAATTTTAATTTTTACTTCTGGACTACATTTCAAACTGTATTGGGACATCTGAGCAAACATCTTACTTTTGATTATTATATAGATCAACACTACCGCCCACCAATGTCATCAAAATAGATGTAGTTATTGATAGTCCCATGCTAGCATTACAGACATGGGATAATCTGTCAAAATGTTAATTTTAAAGCCACACTGAGCAACATTTCACCCAATAAATACAAAGAAATGAAGAGTTATATTAGTTACCAGTGATGGGCAATCTCACTAGATACTTCAATATTGGTGCCAGTATCAAAATATCAATACTTTAATTTTCTTAAAGGGACTCTACGGAAGTTAAAATTAAAAAAATAATATATTTTCCACCCCCTACATGCTCCAGCAATGTCCTGCGCTGTACTGTGAGCCCACACCTATCCCACTCAATTGCCGCTATAAGCCTGCACCGTCACTCTAAAGTTGCGTGTTTGGGCCGAGGCAGGAGTCATTCACCAGCTTAACATGGAGACTGCAGTTACGCGGACGGCCAGAAGTGGCAGTCACGAGTATGAAAATGATCAAACTCCGTTGAGTCTCTTTAAAATCAATGTGTTACTGCTGCCCCTGTGACCTGGCAACAGATATGAACAAGGAAATGAATTAAAAAAAAAAAACTGCTAGTTTTCAGAAATAAATATGGATTAATTTAGCTTTTTCCAAGTTCCAATGCTATTTATTAATATAAAATCTTTGGGATCAGATCAATATCAAAATTCTAGCCTAGGTGTTACTTGGTATTGGATCAAATCCAAAATCACTGGTATTGTCCATCCCTATTAGTTACGATTTTTTATGGGTAAAAACAAACAACAAAGCTAAAAAAAAAAATACTGAAAAAGGTGCCTTTACTGTATTCTTCATTTTAATAATGTATTGCAAAAAACAGCATTGCTGGTGTGTAGCTGATCATTGGGAGCATGGTTGGCAAAGCTGTTCATTTATCAGGATATTACGACAGTTTAAGTTGATATTTTGTCATTTCTTATCACCTGGAATGTTCCGCGGTGTTGCCTTGAATGTCCCCCCTCTCACTGAAGACATGCACAGAGCTGGCTGGAGCGGTCTGATTGGGGTGCTGACCAAAATGAGATGGTAGACACCTCCATGGCCAGAGCAAGGCGCATGGTCCATTATAACTAGCACAAACAGGGCGAATTGGCACCACAGTGGCGGTGCTGGAATTACAGGTTGGTGCCTTTGATTGAGACCCCTCGCCGTGCTCCGGCTCGGCCTGTTCCATCAGGTACACAGCGCCTCATTACACGGTGTTCAGGCCCAATCAGTACAACTCCAGACGTGGCACTGACTCAGGGTGCAAACCTGTAATATCACTTTTAAACTCAGAATGGTAACTTTGAGGGTGCATAACTTTGAGCAAAATGTCAACAAAATGTGGTTTGGTTGGATGATGGTGGAGGGCGAGGGAATATTATGTTAAGAAATGTCCAAGAGCAATCTTGAGTTTGTATTATTCTGAACATGAACCATTCTCACGGATTACTTTAGCCCGGTCTTTATTATATATTGCTCTAGTTCCACAACCCATTAAGCTAACCTTCCTGCAAGCTGAATTCTCTCTGTATTTGTAATTTCACAAACACACAAGAATCCATGTTGTACCACCTCCACCCTCACCGTACTGAACCAGCAATGGTTTGGGTCGGGTGTTACGGACACAAGAAGTGCAGAGCTGAAGCAAATTAAAACATAGCAGCGCAGGAGAACAGACGTGCAGCCGCTGCTGTCAAATCTGTTTTAGCCGAATCCACAATTTCCTTTCCTTTGAGCTAGGTGTGCTTTGTGCAATTTTACCAACCGGATGTAGCAGCAGTTCTCCCAATCAGCTCAAAGTATTCTGCTGAATGCTCCTCCTTTCCCCGGACGGTTTTGACGAGAGCAATCCCAGATTGATATTGTGAAGAACTCTAGAGTGCCACATTATCAATATATATCTTGCCAGTTTACCAGTAAGCAGCAGAACTTTCAATTATTCTTTGACATACTTTGCTGAAATGTCCTATGAAAAACAACTACTTCTTTAGCTTTAAATCAAGCTGCTCATGGCTCCAAGCCTTCAGGCTTTTATCGTCTGTCTTCCACTGTCACTGGCCGCTATTATTGGGCCACAACATGGTAAAAAGCTGTACAAATGTTACATAATTTCAACTTCACATAAAGAGGCAGGCATATAGACAGATCATAGTTAAATGCATGGCACTGGTTCCTCTGCATGAAACCGGGGAGGCCAATAGTGTCTTCACATTTAAATCTGTCAAATCTTCATACATTATCAGCGCGTCCTCTCGGCACGACATCCCTTTGAGATTATCTATCTCAGCTGTCAATCTCTGCCAGTGGGAGGTTTACATGTAAAGCATCGCACACTCTCCCCGCACACTCACACACAAATGAAGTCCGCAAAAATACAAGAAGATAAGAGGCTGCCAGAGCAGCAGCAAACATGAGAGAATGGCTCCTTTCATGTGATATCGTAACAGATCGCAGCGAGGGGGATTGTGCCGGAGAAACTGTATAGGACTGTGAGCGAGATAGCGAGGAACGTGGTGTAGCTAAAATTAATAGTGAGGCGGATACTTGAAAAGAATCAATGGGAATCTTCAGCTAACTCATATTGACATCAGGAAATTGAGTTTCAGAGATTGCGAAGAGCGATGTTGAAAAATTTAAAGACACAAATTGAATGAAAGTGATTTGATTCAGAAAAAAACAAACATAAAAATTCAAAACTTTAAAATGTAATAAAACGTTCTTCTATTTTGGAATCTTGACTCATGGCTTACCGCAGCAAATAACTTACAGTCAGCTGTGGTTGGCACATATTTCTAAGCCAAACTTGGTATGTATGTAACACAAAGCTAACATGTAATTTGTGATGTAAATTTCATTGTAAGAATGAGCAGTTAAGGTGAGACACTGCTGGTGAAGAGGGAATACATTTCAATTGAAACTTTTTCTGTATATTGCTGACATAAATGAGGGGGGGGGGGGTATACACTGTCCCAATCAAACAAACACACA
>OMNZ01005564.1:1432-19161 GCA_900303255.1 Lesueurigobius sanzi | reverse complement strand
AAAAAAACTCAAATTTGTAATAATGAAATTGAAAATTTTGGATCCTGGCTTAAGAGGTTAAGAGACAAAACTACAACTTTGTGACTATCGGAACGACTCAGACCCATAGGCACTGCATGCAAAATGCGCGCTTGTTTGTCTGAGGACACTTCCCAGAATGCATTGCGACGTGACGTCACGGTCTATTTTTAGTAACTGTGAAGTACGCTATTAAAACTGTCTCTGACAGTGGCCTTCCCAAAGCACTGCAGCAACACCAGAGCATGGTTTTACTTTTTTTTTTTGGCAGGGACCGTGCATTAAAACATTGCCATCAATAGTAACCCATGTTATGTTCATACGGCTAATTTGTAGCCCTGGTCCCTGGTAAGGTGAAGTACAAAATGAGGATATTAGAGACATCATACAATGGGCTATATGCACGGTGAGTCCACGTGACAAACTTCCTGATTCGATGACCGGGGGCGCATTTCCGTCTTGCATCAAATTGCATTGAATTTTTAGCAGGGCTCAGACAAATCTAGAAATATGTGAAGATAACGTGGAGGACAACGATTCACTGATGGCAAGTCAGTGGCAGTGTGTTAAAAACGCCATGTTGGATGTGAAAACTGACCTGGAGGAAACGTCAGTCTTCATCCAGGTAGGAACTTTTATCTCAGAGCTAAAGGCTAGTGTTCAATAGAAACGATATAAAATTTAAACAACTAAATAATAATTAAACTGCTGACAGGCCGCTTCTTTATTGTGCATGCTCACTCAAAACTTTGTGCTAGTTTAATTTTTTATTTGGTGTTAGCTGTTAGCTTCGAGGCATAAACACCTCCCGTTCGGAGCACAGAGGTTCCTTCCAATGAAGTGGTTACATCCGACGTAATGTTTTAAACCAGCCGCTGGTCACATGGTATCAGTCACTCGCTGTCCGCTGACAAATCTTGAGGTTAGTCTTCATTTGTGTGAGATATGCTAACTACTCAATGCAAATTAATAGGGAGAGGAAGGGCGCCAGCGGTTTTTGAGTCCAGTCGGAAGTCGCATGGGCTCGCTGTGCATATAGCCCATACAACAATAAAAAGATGGAAGAGAAGACATACAATATCTGGCCACTCCACATCCCAAGTCCATATATCCAGGTCAGGGCTCACACTGTTGGTTGTTCTTGAGCCAGAGCAGCTTTAATGAGAAAAGTCTCACGTCTGATTTCACTTTCTTATTTTCATTTCTTTATGGCAACTAAAGTTATTATTAGTTATTTTATATTTTATTTGACTTTTAGTTAACCAGAAAAGTCCCATTGAGATTAAGAATCTCTTTTTCATGGGAGTCCTGACCCCAGAGGGGATCCTGTTATTTTTAGTGGTTATGGAAACCGGAGCAGACATGGGGAGAACATGCAAACTCCACACAGAAAGGCCCAGGACCTTCTTGCTGTGAGGCATGACCACTAACTGTAATTGAGTAAATGCAATAGCTTTATTTGTTGCTCTTTTCACAGATATGGTCACAAAGCACTTTACACAGGACAATTGAGTGTTGGTGAGCTGTGTCTGTAGCCACACTGCCCTTTGGGGCAGACCGTCAGAAGACTCACACACACACATTCATCCTTGCCTATCGCACATGTTTTGGTGGAAACCTATGCAGACTCAGGGAGAAGACTCCTCATAGAAAGGCCATGACCGGACCAGGATTTGAATCCCAAACATTCTTGAGCACTAACCACTGTTGCCCATATTTGTATTTCTAACTGTAATATTAACCCTAACATTGACGATGCAGATGAAGCTCTGTGAGCGAAGTCATGCACACGTTTTGATACATTTTCGTTGCAAAATTCATGTTCTATGCTTCTATTCATTTTACTCCCTGTTCTTTTAATCTGTTTTTTCCCAATTAAAATAATAGGCACACAATGAGAGATTAATTAATGGATAAAGGTAGGTATGATTTTTTATGACTGTGTCAAAATGATGGAGCGAAAGATGCTTTCTATGATTTGATAAATGTCACTCAGGAGAAAGAAGTCATTTTACTCCATTGAAAACTGGAAATGTTGTAACCATACTTATTTGTAATTTGTCACATCTTTGTGTATTGACTAACAGTTTTATTTGAGTGCAGATCTGCTCTCCTTCTGCTGATAAATGATGTGAATCTGGACCTTTTAATCCTGTGTGACGACTGTGAGCAGGAGAGAAGCTGTGCCTCAGTCATTTGTCAGAGGAGCAGTGTGCAGCAGCTGCCACCTCTGGGTCTCCTCCGATCATTCATGCCCCGATCGTCCCACATCACACACTCCTAGCCCCCAATCATCCACCACCACACACTCCCAGCCCCAAACACTCACACTTACCTTCCTTTAAAGTGCTCCTGTGTTTATCTTTTACACCAGGCCTCTCCAGCTGGCGGCCCGGCGGTAGTCGAGTGGCGTTCATGATTGAATCGGCTCTTTTCAATGGCTCTTTAATGCGAGACACTGCATGTGAATAGGGAAAAAATATAAATTTAGAGACAAAAATATGCAACTTCCCATATGGAAAAGAAATAGAAAAAACTTATACGAAGAAACATATAAGAAGAAACATAAATGCCAGTAATAAATGTCTATGTTTTATATATGTGGTGCATAGTCTCATACGATGATTTACTCCTGAAAGTGGCCACTTTCACATTCTTTTCATATAGACAGGGCATCCCCTGTCCTTTGTATGGATCTAAGGACAGGGGGTGCCCCAGCACTATTAATATTCAATAATTGTCTGTCTATGTTCTGTGAAGCCCTGCGAGGCAACTCTGTTGTGATTCTGGGCTATACAAATAAAATTGAAATTGAATTGAATTGAATATAAGGTTGTTAACAGAATTAAGTATGAAATATGTAAAAATGATGTATGCAATAAGTATGACAAAATATGTTTTCCATACATGTTTCACATACGATAAGTCCCACAGAGGTTAAGAATCACTTTTTCGGGGAGTCCTGGCCCCAGAGGGGATCCTATTGTACTTGTTTTTAGTGGTAGGGGAAACCGGAGCATCCGGAGGAAACCTACGCAGACACGGAGAGAACATGCAAACTCCACACAGAAAGGCCCCGACCTGGCCTGGGATGGACCCTGGGACATTCTAGCTGTGAAGCACGAGCGCTGCCACTACTGTGGCATGGTAATACAGCGGGTACTACCATGCCACAGTAGTAGCTTTCAACGATATGTCTGGATTATACACATTATGCTTTTCATATATGAATATACAGTATACTATGATACAGTATGTAGTGAAGTGGCGTTAAGCACCCCTGTAGTAACCAATGAGAACTATAAATTACGGGGTCATTCACTCACTCGACCTCTTCCCCCAACGGTGTCACATCCGGAAGCTGCCAGAGCAGGTCGCAGTTATGGTGAAGTTTGAGTTGTTAAGTCGTGTTGGGCGTCAAGCCAGCGATTGACACCGTTATGGCCAGCAACTAACGTGTGCAACTTCCATAAAGCGCTGGTAAGCGTCATCTGCTTGATACACTACTGGCACTACACCAAATTGGGTGCGTGGCTAATTCTGTTGTTTTTAGCATTAGCACCTGTGCGCTGGGTACGAAGGCTACTTATAGCTGGACAACGTCAAGTGTCCGGGGGTCTAGGTATGGCTCGTTCGGCAAGTGCTGCAAGGGCTTCCCTGGTAGGTGCGCAGATATGCAGCCTGTGTGTAGATTATTTTTAGGCTATTTGTGATTTTAACATGTATTGCCTTACATCTGTGTAGGGTTCCGGTGGGACCCACCTCCCCTTCTTCCTGTTACGGAGAATGGACTGATCTGTGTTCTGTGAGAGAGGACTGTTGAAACTACTACTTTAGTTTTTGCTGCTCCGCATTGTGGAACCGACTGCGTGGACCCTGTATGTAGTACCTAAAGGACTGTTTTAATCAAACCAAATCTGAAAATGAACTGAGAATGAACTTTATCTAAATAGATCTAAAACAGGAAAATAAATTATACCTTTTGTACATGCTGGTCTGAGGAGAGTTTGGCCTGGTTCTCGTTGGATCTGGTATGAAGAGGGTTTGGCCTGGTTCTGTTGGATCTGGTCTGAGGAGGGTTTGGCCTGGTTCTGTTGGATCTTGTCTGAGGAGGGTTTGGCCTGGTTCTGTTGGATCTGGTCTGAGGAGGGTTTGGCCTGGTTCTGTTGGATCTGGTCTGAGGAGGATTTGGCCTGGTTCTGTTGGATCTGGTCTGAGGAGGATTTGGCCTGGTTCTTGTTGGACCTGGTCTGAGGAGAGTTTGGCCTGGTTCTTGTTGGCCTGGCCTCCACCTTCAGTACAGTAGGCACACAAAGCGAGTAATCTTTGTAGGTAAGTGAGCCTTAGCAATCCTGGGAAGGCTAGTCATTTCTGTTTCCCCTTGATGGCAACTTGGTATATCGTAGGCAAAAATTCTTCAGTCTTCATCTGTACTCTGTAGTTGAAGTATAGGACGTTTCGATCTTACTCCAAAGATTATCATCAGGCCTGGAGCACGCTGTGTGCTCCAGGCCTTCAGTAGCTGATGACGATCTTTGGAGTAAGATCGAAACGTCCTACACTTCAACTACAGAGTACAGATGAAGACTGAAGAATTTTTGCCTACGATGGACAACTCCTGTACGACTGAGAACCTTCACAAAAGCAACTTGGTATAGTTCGGTCTTCATGGCCAAACCAGTCTTTCGAGATCAATGTATAGTGTCATTTCAAACTCCATAAATGCCATCAGTAAACAGCAGATGCAGTATCATAACTCACATTACAATACAGTAATTACAAAAAAGATGTATAGAGTTAAATTGCAAAACGATATATTGTCCCAGTCCTAGTAAATAGGATTACTCAAATTGGGTGCATGAAGTGAAAAATGAGATATGGTCCTGACGAGGGAACAACACAATAGGATTTAAAAGTTTTTCAAATAAAGTTTAAAAGGTCAAAATCCATTTTACGCCCCAATGGCCTCATGGATAAAGCTGCAGCAAGTACACGGAGCACTGTTGTTTACTTGAGTTTCCATTTTTAGGAAAGAAATTGGAGACTTGAAAGCTCACCACCGCAGAGAGCATTTGTAAATATACCCCAAGGTGTTGGTATTGTGTTTAACGTCCGCTCAACACCTGTGCAGCCATTATAATGCTTCTTTTTGGTAAATATCGGTTGGAATATACAGTATTCCAGAGCATTTCACTGCTTTTATTTTTGTTTTCTGCAAAGCTTGCACATTAACAGACCCTGGGTAGTTGCGGCAGGTGGGGCTGTAAAAGTCTGTGCCATCAGCCCAGACATTTGTTTTATGTACAACAATTCTAAGTTAAGCTTTCAGTCATTATTTCCATTGAAAACTTGCAAGTCACATTTGAAGACAAGTAAAAATGCTATTTCTGTCACTTATTGTGCAACATCTGCAACGGCCAGCTGAAGGTGCACTGGTTTTGGTCATTTAGACATTGCAGGCAAGACAATATATATTTTTTAATGAATTAAAATTAACTTTTCACCTGAAACAAACAAATGACTTAATCTTTACAATAAGGAGTGGAATTATTCACTGATGCAAGGCTTCTGCAAATGATACAGGAAATTGCAAGTTCAACAACCATTTTGTCATAATGCATTTTTGTGGCATCTCCACTTTAGTAGCTCCTACAGACTCCAAACTTTGCAGTCTTGGACTTAACAATATTTCAAAGGTTTGTTCAGATTAGAGTTTTGTTTTGAAACTGCTGCTTTTATTTTGACAGGGTTCGCACCAATCGGATGTGCTAAAGGTAGCGCTCCCCTGGGGCAGAGATGCAAGTGGAGGCAGGCATGAGATCGCTGTTGTGACTCTAAATATTAAGGGCTCTTTACGGTGTGTTTAGTCGGGTTTTCGTCTGGAACACTGAAGAAATCTGGCCCCTATTGAACCAAGTTAAATAGATAGAGCATGCCGTTCAGACACCAGAATGAACGCATTCACAGTTCGTTCATCAGGCAGTAATACAGTGCGTTCAGTTCATGTTCGCCCAAAATATGAACACTGGTACAACACTGCCCATAGTTCAGAGGGATATTTTAATATTTTATTCCTAGCCTGATTCATTGAAGTTTAAACAAATATTTGTAGCTAATTGCTGTGTAAAAAACATAAAATTTAGATAAACCTGTTGCATAATCAAATGTCTAGCTCAGCATCAACTGAAGTGAAGGCCAAAGAAGCTTGTTTTTAGCAGGGATTTGGAGTTTGTGACACATCAAATACATCCTGCTGTACTGTGTGTTTTTCAGATACAAACATTTATTTCTAACATGGTCCAAAGCTCTAAAAAGTGATTTCCTTCCTCGCCTTTTCCTACTCTTCTGGGAGCTGGCTTTGGGTGGTGTTACAAAAATGCACCTTGCTTGCAGTATGTCATTTTACTGAGGCAGTTACCGTCTGAATGCACTTGTTTGGCCGTTTACCTGAGGTGACTTTGAACGGCTTCCACCAAATACATTTATCTCACACACTCAGGGTTCTGAAGGCCGTAAGAAGCTTGCACCACGTTAAAGGTTCTTTTTTTTGGTTTTGTATTAAAGGCTGTTGGGATTTAACCTGGCAAAAGACAGATTGATATTGCAATGCAAATCTCATTACCACAGCAATATCCATCTGGAAAGACTCCGGTTTAAATTGTTGGGGAAGGGGAGAGACTTTTGGGTGAATATTTGCTGCAGATTGGAACGAGTGCACCCATCACAACATAGTTTAAATAGAACGTTTATTGCTAATTTTCTCTGTAGTTCCTGGGCCTATCCACATGAAATTAAAACTTTAAAAAGTCCAATGTCTTCTCTGTCAGCACATATGAATGAATGTCTAGTTGAGACCATATTCAAAAACATATCCGTGATGTTGGCCAGTAGAAAGGACTTTCAGCCATAAGAATAACATGGCAGGTTTGTGAAAGTTTGATTTAGGACCCAAAGGCAGAACACAAGGGAAAAGGATTCAACAGTCTATAGGTGCGTCCGGGGCACAGGCATTGGTACAAAAGTGACACGCGTTGTCCCCCAAAAATACCTGCGTTGCCAGACGCACGTTTCGCGCGAAACGCCTGGTCCGGTCGGGACGCACCTTACTACAGGTAAGTGTTTGTTACAGGTGGAGCAGGAGGAACCAGGCAGGTACTGTAGGTGACAGACAAGATGGCAGACAGGCAGGCCTCAGAGCAGGTAAGTTGGCAGGATCTGAACACTGGAGATACATGTAAGCAAAATTTGCAAGAAGTACAAACACTGGTCTAGCCACAAACTGAACACTAACTGGTAGCAACAACAAACTGGTCAGCAATGATGGCTGATTGGAGTCAGGTGCACACAGAAAGGAGGTGGAGAGACTGGACGAAACACTGACAGGGCACTCAAATCAAGCAAAAACAATGTCTTTCCTTCACTCAGCTCACTGTAGCTCTATGGCCAGCCCCAGGTGCAGGATCACGTGGAGGTGGGGCTTGAGACGCAGACGTGTGTGAGCCCGAAGTTATTATATCAAACATTACATTGGACATGACGCATGTTGACGAGACAGACATCTTGTGACTGGCCGGTGAGGCTAATGCTAGTAATGTAAAATCGGGGACACAGTTTCCATAGAGTTTTTGGGATTTGTTGTATTGCTGGTAAGTCTAGGTATCTCAATAAGGCAGATTTTCTCTTTAAAAAAAAAAAATATCTTTAAAGGGATGTTTTGTGGTCTTAGCACTATTTAACGCCATTCATTCTAATGTTGTTCCATTACTGCCTCAAGTCAATACTTACAAAAAAGTAATGACATGACCATAAATGAAAAAAAAAAAGTTTTATTTTCTATTCATTTACATTGCACTATGTTTGAAAGGCCAGTCACAAGATGGCCGCCAGAGCTTGCCATTCGTTCCAATGACTATGGTGATGTCCGATCTAGTGTTTTATATAATATCTTTGTGTGAGCCAATCGCACACAGGCGTCTGTTCGGTGGTCGAATCGCTTTTCATTTGCATAGACTTGACTTCATTTCAACGCTATGCAAATTTAATCACGCTCTGGTTGCCCGATTATTTCCGGTAGTTGCTTTCCTGTCGGCAGCTGCATAGGGAATGATTGGGAGCTGGTGGCTCGTTTCGCTCCTGCCGCTGTTGGTCTGAGTGCGCTGTAACCAGACATGGATCCCAGGGCGGCTCCTCATTGGCTACAAGGGAAGAAATATCATTTAAAAAAATGTAAAAGTTACTGTATTTATAATTAAATGTCTGCAAGAATGTGCTCCATTTCATTGCTCACTTGTTCATCAGCTGTTCCTGTGTGGTCATCAATATGATCCCCCTGTCACTGGGAAATAGCATTGATGCTCTGTGAGGCTCTACTGGGAAAATGCAGACTCTGATTGGCTGCTCGGCATCCTACTTGATTTGGTACAATAACTAATATAATCCTACTTATATTCCAGTGAGGGCAGTAATACTAGCTAGTGGATGATAACTGCGGAAACAGATTCAGAACTAGAGAAAGTCTGATAGACTTTTGTTTCTCGTGCATGTCCTCCTCGTATCTGCGTTGGTTTCCTCCGGTTTCCTCTAACAACATGTAATAGATCAGGATGAATGAGAGTGTGTTTGTGAGTGTGGGACAATTGGCCCATGGCTACAATCCAGACTGGCGTGTTTACATGCATGGTTCTCATGCACATGCACTGTCCCAACCAAATAAACCAAAATAATAATAATAAAATACATTAGAAATGAGGTTGTGCCCCATGTTTTTCAGAACATGATTAAATAAATACCCCCCTCAGTTATCATGAGCTTCCTTTCACAGATCAGCAGCTGCCACTCATCCTGACACACGATTAAATAATGATCAAGTACAACTTTCTCAATTTTCTTTTTGGAAATTTCTCTCAAAAACTATTTCCCTCCCATAGAGTTGTATTGGCATCGGCTCCAAC
The DNA here is from genome assembly GCA_900303255.1 of Lesueurigobius sanzi. Taxonomy (NCBI): domain Eukaryota; kingdom Metazoa; phylum Chordata; class Actinopteri; order Gobiiformes; family Gobiidae; genus Lesueurigobius; species Lesueurigobius sanzi. The sequence continues at coordinate 10,192 of OMNZ01005564.1, read as the reverse complement.
TGAAACAGAATTCTGTAACATGAACGCAACCAATTCTAAACGCAGATATGTTCTCTTTTGTGCACTTTATACAAGACTTCTCACTTCGAGTTGACCTTTTGATTGTGCTCCGCTCTAACCCAGAGAGCTTTATTAAACCACCCATCGCCTCTGAGTCAGCGCCTGTATGTCTGTAATGGTTAAGAACACACTTCCTGACCTTTTCCGTCTTTCTAGAGCCCTCCCTCGGCTCAGGTCTGCCCCCCCTCTCTGTCTGTGATGGAAGGCCTGCTCTGATGCTCCGGTGGCACACTCACTCACTGCCCTGGGATTACTGTCTGAGGCACATGAGATACAGGATCAAAAGCACTCAGGAGCAGGGGATTATAAGGGGAAGCGCTGGAAATGAATCAAGATGGAGATAAAAAAGAGGAATATATTTGCGTTGGGTTACGGGCTGAGGCTATATCTCCAGATGTCTTTACAAATAAAAATGCCAAAAGATTTAAACATGTCCGCATCAATCACCCTCGATGTAAAAGCACAATCTGATGTCCTCGAGCAAAGAGGACTCAGCGACTACAGACTGTCAGTGATTACTAGCTAGTTATTAGCGAATACATCTGTAAATAAAAAATATATCATTTAAAAATCAGGCTAAGAATTCAACGCGTCCTCCTACACAACACTATGGGTCGATAGTCACTCTTCCAAAATCGGACTATGTGGTTGTTTTTTTTGGCCTGGTATCTTCTAAGCAGCTGAAATTGTCATAGGTTTGGGCTTTATGGTCACTCGAATCTCCATACTCAGGAACGTGTTTTGTAGCCTAGAGGATCAGCTTCAAGGCGTGATTGATGCTCATATTTCTGAGTGATCATTTAACGCACTCTGATTCAAGAACAGGAATACATATTTTGTGGACAAAATCAAAACTCTTGTAATTTTTTTTATCAAGCCACCATCATGCAGTGTGGCACATAAAATACTTTACAGAGTTTAACCTTGGTAAGACACAAAAAATTCATTATAGATTTTCTAACAAATGGAACCTACTGAAATACATTTTCTGATGGCTTAAGTTCTAGTACAGATTTGTAGACTTGTTTAGGTTACCAAACCACCTTGAATAAATGCCTGACGTCATCAGACCTGGATAAGCAGAGCTCCGAGGGCTGCTCAAAGTGAATATTTGGCAGACCTGCCAGTTCAAAAACATACTCAGTTCCCCACTGTTTCCCTGATTATGATGTCAGTACTCATTAGAACGCTTTTTGTTTCTCACTTCTCGCCGTTGTGACAATGACATACTGTACCACCATAGTCTCTTCTTGATTATAAGGTTTATTCTTAATACGTTTAGAAATTATATTTCAAAAATGATTGAAGATATTGAGTCACAAGAACAGAAACAACTATCTAATCTAATTAAATCTGATAAAAAACAATTCATATTTTCCTTTTCTTTGTTTTTTATTTTTTTTTATTATTTCAAGATGGCATTACAACAATTTGAAGAGTGGCTGGAAAAGGGCAAATCTTTGGCCAATGACCTGGCCCAACAGCAGGTAAAGAAGAAGAAGAGCTTTATTTATATAGCGCCTTTCACAGACATAGTCACAAAGCGCTTTACATGAGATGATTTTAGCATTCACTCCAGTAGTAACCAGCTGCCCCTTGAGGCAGACCGACAGAGGTGTGGCTGCACACATCATGCGCCAACGGACCCTCCAATCACCACCATTCACTCACCCAGACATCATTCATCCTTGCCTATTGTACATGTTTTAAGTGGTAGGGGAAACCTTAGCACTCGGAGGAAACCTACGCAGACACAGGGAGAACATGCAAACTCCACACAGAAATGCCCCGTCCTGGCCCGGGATCGAACCTTCTAGCTCAGAATTGACCATGGTCCTTACGTCAGGCACAGATCAGAGAAAAGTCTGCATGCACTCTGAAGTCCAAAAGTCATACATAAACATACATGTTTATAAATAGAATTTCCATAAGTGAGTTGATAATATGCCCAACCATCTGGTTTAGGTGTCATTGAAAAGAAAACAAAGTAGCAGTACACCTGTTTGTAATGTGCTGTGGAGGAGCAAGGAGCCCTTCGTTCTGCTTGGTTTCATTTGTCCTGGTTGTTATAATACATCATACACCACTGTGTGTGTTTTATTATGGATCTTTTTCATTATATAGTTCCCAGAGCAAGTACCAGCAGAGCCCAGGAGACTGAACACCCCTCAGAAGAGGAGATTCTTGGTAAAACATCTACACTGTAAATCATAGTATTAGACTCTTGTGTTGTATCCTCATTATAAAATGATGTTACAATGATTTCACATGCTTATTGCTCCCCATGCTAGTAGTAGCAGAGCTCAGGAGAATGGAAATCTTCCTGAAGATGGGAATCTGGCCAAATAATATCTTGGTAAAGCTTTTATAATGGTCAAATTTGACCCTATTACATAATTTCCTGTTACTTTTAAATGTTACTTTTAAATATTACTTTTAAATGTTTTAATGTAATTAACATTTAAATGTTTTAGAGTACCATCTTCATCAACTAGCTGGCCTCATTAATGCAATGGATGTTCCTACACCAACTCAAGAACAATCACCAGCATTATCACAGTGGGCTAAAAGGCAAAAACGTTTGGCGGAACAATTTATGACTATGAGGCCAGTGCTGCTAAATAGCAAGTTGGCTAGTCATAAAGTCCCTCGTCATCGTTGCCAGATATGCAGTTATCCAGTGTATGGATTGTGTGCCATCTGGGCACCAATACCTCAGTTCAGAATGTGATGTTGCTGTCCACGAGAGGAATGTCTTCCACAACAGAGAGACAATGTTGGGAGGATTTTTAAATCCAGTTCCTCCAACACTTGCTGTTGCTCATCGGTGATGATGGGCAGCTCCACATTTCCAATCAAGGTAGGCCATTACCAACTATTTAATTCAAATACTAAACCTCACTGTAAATGACAAGTATGTTTTTGTAGATGATTTATTGCCATTTCCTGTCCCCAAGTTCTGTCCTTGTTCTCCTTCTGCCATGACAGTGAGTCCAGGAAAGCAGATTGTGTTGGTTACCTTCAATGGTATGTGAAAAAATATTTTTTGCTCAGTGATCAAATAGAACAGGGCTTTTCAAATATTTTACCCCTAGTGCCACCTTGTAAAATATTTGATCTTTCAAGTTCTAACTGGCCTAGATCACATTCAAGACTAAAGACTGCAACAAGTCTAACGGTATGTTCATACAGAACGCGATGGAAACAGAAAAATCTCATGAAACGCCTGGCATTATTCGCCTGGTCATTTGAAACTTCACGCTTCCATCGCCTGAAAAAAAAATCGCTCCAGTCACCAGTACATTTCGCCCAGATTTGGCCTCTACGCGCCATCACTCGGCGGAGCTGTGTATCCTACTGCTGTTTCCTGTTGTCAGTCGAGCCAACATGGAGGACACTGTGAGCGATCATTATTTAGTGAGGAAAGCTGAACTCCGGTGGCAGAGGCTTGGTCTCTGGTTTCAGCGAATCCTCCAGAGACACAGCTCCTGGATGACAGCGGCTCCAAGCGGCATTTCCGTGTTTCCTGGCCCAGTTTGAGGAGCTGTTGTCCCGGCCGGCATTGGAGCTGCTATCCCGTTATCTTCCCCGCTCCTGCTGGCTGCCCTTCTGTCTTCGGTTAGTAAATCAATCAATGCTCAATAAAATATAGCTAAATACACTCTTTCCATTTGAAAAGGTCACTTTATAGAGAGAATTGGCCATGAAATAACAAGAGACTCGTTGAAAAATATCCTTGTGGCACTTTTCCCCATCATTTGTGATGAGCTAAATGCTATCAGCTGGATCTACCCTAGTTTTAGTACATAGTAAAATAAAAATACAGAAACAACTTTCACCTGGCAGTCCCATCTCCTCACTTGTTGTGAGACACTAGGTGTCACGTCACAGCTAGATTCAGTCTGATTGGTTAAAGGAATAGTTCAGCGCTTTTACATGCATACATATGTTCTAACCTGGGCTTAGATGAGGCGATGCGTGGCTGTCTGGTCTTTGTGTGTGCCTTCAGTCCCGTAAGACGACCAAAGATGCTGTTACCATTTTGCCTCTACAGTATAGTCCCATGGCGCCAAATTTAGTTGAAAATTTTCAACTTGGGCGAGCAGGGTGATGGAGGCGAAATTTCTGCGTCTCTTTTCTGCTCCGCTCTTGACGCACGTCAAACGTTTGCGCCATTCGCTCGCTCTAATCACTGAAATCGTGCCCATCGTCCCGCTCCTCATCGCACCTTTACACAGGGACAACATGTAAATCACTTGCTCCTACCGCCTCCATCGGATCCGGTGTGAAACACCTTAAAACATATCTAGTCCAGTTTGGTACAATCTATGCGTAAATTACCTGAAAATAATTTTAACATTCTCTGCACCACTCCTCCAATCAGTGGTGCAGAGATGGTTGTCCTTCTGGAAGGTTCTACCATTTCCTCAGAATAACAGTCAGAGTGACCATTGGGTTCTTGGTCACCTCTGTGACCAAGGCCCTTTCCCCCCATTGCTCAGTTTGGACGGGGGCCAGCTCTCGGAAGATTCCTGGTGGTTCTGAACTTCTTCCATTTACAAATAATGGAGGCCACAGTGCTCTTCAGGACCTTCAATGCTGCAACATTTTTTCTGTCCCCTTCCCCAGATCTGTGCCTCGATACAATCCTGTCTCGGAGGTCTACAAACAGTTCCTTTGACTTCATGGCTTGGACAGCTGGACTCCAGTCAAGTTGTAGAAACTGAGCTCAGTATTAAGTGTCAAAGTAAAGGCTGTGAATAGTTATGTACATGTGATATTTCCTTTTTTATCTTTAATAAAATGGCAACAAAAAAAAATCACAAAAACTTTTTTCACTTTGTCATTGTTAAGTATTGTGCGTAGATTGATTAAACAGTAATTCAATACATTTTGGAATAAGGTTGTAACTTAGCAAAATGTGGAAAAGTGAAGGGGGTTGAATACTTTCCCATTGCACTGTATGTGTGTTACACTAAATAATATGCATAGATATTTCAATATCAAACACTATTTCTCTAAACATGATTATTTAATAATATAATAATTGCCAATAATATTCTGAGGATCAACTGAATGTATTCTATGATATGCAGTGACAGTGTGGTCGATCTACTCACCCCATCAGAGCTGGAAGTGCTTTGCAATACACTCAATACCACACTTTCCAGTATGAGAGTTTCCTTTTGGTGGCCCTAAATATGATCTCCTAAAATAAAAAAGTCCAATCACCGTTAGACACAGCACAACAGCCCAGAGGTGGCTTTTTTCACAGAGGGGAGCGAGGAGCCAAAATAATCTCCTCCATAAAAAGGAAAGGGAAACAAAAACCATAGCAATTTAAAGTTTCACAGTGTCTGCAAAAGACTGCTGTGTGATGCAAGTAATCGTAAAAATATGAGTCATCGCCTTGAATAAATATTTAGCGGTGAGAGAAGAGCATTTTGGGAGCGTGGAGGAACAATAATCACTCCATAAACGGGACAAATGGAGGAGTTTGGATCGGGAGCGAGACGGGGGAGATGGACACAGGCAGATGAAACAGACATTACGTTTAGACACAGGCGGAATATGGATTATGAAAAGAAGAGTTCAGTTCTGCAGGGGATCAGGATCTGTGTGTAACATCAAACAGGGGCTCATTGTGACAATGTTCAGGCACCAAGGCACGAGTTTTGCTCGAGTAGCATATCATTAAAACATAGGTTGCAAAGGAAAGGAATACAAGGTTGATACTCAAAAGGAGTAAGTAGAAGTTCACTGAACTTACAGTTTTGCTCATTAATGTTTACATACCATTTTAATCTTTTGGACAATATGAATGATAACACAAAAATATTTTTCCACTCATGGTTAGTGGTTGTGCAAAGCCATTTATTGTCATAGCGTGCCACTTTGCCTAAAGACGCCTATCGCCTTCTTCTCCAGGTTCATTTTGTACATGGTGACAGTCTTTTGGTTTGCGCTCTGGTGTCCTGCGTCTGAGCGCACACTATATTTCTGCATTCTCGGCCCAACAATAAGTTGTGTTTTGATGTTGGAGGTTTTATTTCAAACGTGCTTAGCTCAGGAGTCTGTCACACGTCCATTTTCAACTATAATAGTGCATAGTTTAATATGCTTAATTCAGCCTGCAGGGTCTAATGCTGATACTGTATACAGGAGGTGGCACACGCCTCCCCTCCGCTGTTCACCTGTTTCCCGGGGTCTAATGCTGATATACAGGAGGTGGCACACGCCTCCCCTCCGCTGTTCACCTGTTTCCCGGGGTCTAATGCTGATTTACAGGAGGTGGCACATGCCTCTCCTCCCCTCTACTGTTCACCTGTTCCCGGGGTGCTCAATGCTTTCATGAGGCTATAATCAAACCCAAATTCAACAGTCACTGTCTCTGAAGCCTTTGTGGTGATGTATGTATTCGAAAACAATCGTGTGTGTGCAGCTCACTGTGCCGCTAGTTTCTATCTAGAAAACAGGCAGTTTGTTCACTACGAATGCACTCACGCTCTATTAGAGCGTGCAGTGTGTGGATGACAAACCACAGCTCAATATGCACAGATGAGTAGAGCACAGCTCATGTCACTGGAGCAGATATAGAGGACCGATTCATTAGCACTTGATGATCGTGAGTCGGCCTCGGACAAAAGTGGGTGGGCTCATCACTGGCGCGGGACAGGTCAGCAGACTCCTGTGACCTGTCCCTGATCTCAGGAACGCTCCCACCCGCAAAGCAGACAGTTGCACTGCTGCTGTCGCTGTGGTGTTTTTTTTTGTTAATTAATTTTCACATTCGAAATGCGAATTTAGAATATGAACCTTTCCGACATTGGGTCACAAATGAAGCGTTGGTGAAAACACAGTTCTCTGCCAATGGAATGCATTGGACTTTGAGTGGTTATCATTTGGTATGAGAGGGTCTTCTTTGTGATGTCAAATTTTGATGAAATGTTGTTTGCTTTGGTGTGTGTGGGGGGAAATACCCGGACGGTTGGAAAGGTTAATTCGTTAACAGCCCTAGTGCATACTTTGTTACCCACACTGTTGCAGTAGGAGCCATTAAAGTGGGGATGTACAAAAATGTAATGTGTGAAAATGGTCATTGAAGTAGCAATTTCCCATATACATGTAGTTCTATGGAGAAATCAGTGCATACATGCAAATCAGTCACCTTTCGGCGAAATTCGCCACTTTGAACTCAAAATAGACCCCGTGCACGATAGCAAATGCTAGTTCCGGTTGAAATACTCCTGTTGAGTGTTCGGCTTCGTGTCCCAGTTACAGCACTCAGAGCGCTGTATAAATGGATGGAGCTTGCAAGGAACTTTACTTTCCAAGATGCCTTGGCAATTTCCCGAAAATTCTAGTCGATGATGTTCATCCCATCATGCAATGTTTTTTCACCCACGCCACTAAGCAAACTTAAGTGAAAAGGGATTCAGATTTTACATATCCTAGTATGTGCATTATTTTGAAGGTAATGGAGTGCAACACACGTCTGTGCTATACTCTTAACTAGCGCAAACTTGGGGCCAATCTTGGTTTTTATATTATCCTTATTAATGTTTACTTAGCCTGGTCCTACCATACCCTCGTACTCATTTCGTACAGAGGGTCTGGCCCTACGCAATTGAGCTCTGTTTTCAGGTGGGAGGGGTCAACTCCTTTTAAAGTTTGAAACGATTGGATCTGATTTTACCTAATCACTAGCCTGGCCTTAGCCATCCATATTGTCATTTCCTGCATATGCCTGATGTCACCTACAACACCCGCCTCCCCCGCTCGCTGAATGGTCCGACTCAATTCAACCGATGTTAACACACCCACTGAGATCAGACCCAGACGTACATGTAGGGAAATAAAAATTGACCGGAGTTTACGGATGGCTAAGGCCAGGCTAATGTTTATTTAGTATTTAGAGAGTTACATTGACGTTAGCTAACTTTCAAAACAACATAAAGAGCCGTCTATTTTGGCAAGGATTTATTTTTCTCTCACATGGCCACTTGTTGTTGTACAAGAGTATAAGATCCAAATTCATTATGCAATCAGAAAATACTGTATATATATTTAAATATACCTTGTTTGTAGATTTCTCTCCATGTAACCAGGGGTGAAAGTAAGTTTGAATGGCCCGTACTATGTTCCGTGATAAGATTATATAAGAGTATTCCGTCTGGAGGAAAGGAGGAGCTCTCTTATGCACACATAAACCTCTGCTTCAAATGGGTTGAAGTTAAATGCACAGTGACGGGCGAATGTAGCGGACTGATGGTGAGCCACGCGGTTTTTACGCAGAACGTGAGCACCAGGGCAGACTCATGCTCCTGAATCCAGAGTCTGGATTCACCTGCTAACAGGCAGCTCTTTTTTCCCAGGATGGGAAAGGGCTGTTTCCATTCATTTTACTATTTTCAAAGTTAGGTTTACGGTTAGTTTGGATTCTTTAAGCTTGTGTTGTTCTCAAATGTGCCTCTCTCAACCTGAGAATAAAGTGTTGTTTACAGGCCATGCGCAGCCATGTGTAAACATGGTGTCAGCCTAAATCCTACACATATTTATCAATCTCTGCTTTGATTTCCTTGCCTGTGTGTGTGTGTGTGTGTGTGTGTGTGTGTGTGTGTGTGTGTGCGTGTGTGTGTGTGTGTGTGTGTGTGTGTGTGCGTGCATGTCATATTTTACGCACATATACTGCACCCGCTG
>OMNZ01005556.1:2088-13174 GCA_900303255.1 Lesueurigobius sanzi | reverse complement strand
CCTGGGAACGCCTTGGGGTCCCCCAGGAAGAGCTGGATGGGGTGTGCGCGGATCGGGAAGTCTGGGCGTCTCTGCTCGGACTGTTGCCTCCGCGACCCGACCCCGGATAAAGCGGAAGAAAATGGATGGATGGATGGAAATACTGTTACAGAATCACTGATATACTGTAACATATTTATAGTTAATGATCAGATCACTGTTTGTTGATGTAACAAGGTCAGTCTCTTTTTCGCTCTCTGTGAATTCACTGTATTTTCTTTGCATAAACAACAAATAAGTCATCTACAAATATAATTTTATATCGGTATCGGTAGATGTTCAAAAAAGCTGGATCGGTGCATCTCTAGACATGACATGTGACTTTAAATAATGTTTTCAGGTCGAAAAGGGAATGCAGCATAATCCCTCAAACATTGTCTCTGTCTGTGGACTGCTGATCCGGAGGGATCTGCGGTGCATCCCAATCAGGCAATGCACTGAACAAAATGGCTTTTTAACTAAATGGTTTTAGGCCTTATTTGACTTTGGATACACAGATCACTTTGGCAACATATTTGAATTATTTTGTTTCATGGAGCTCCTCCCACATGAACAAACTACAGACCTGTTCCCTCGGCGGTGAATTTAAATGATCAATCAAAACGTGATCATTTCCATATGAAATGTGTTCTTATATGGAGTTAATATCTATTAACTGAGGTTCAGGAGCAAGACCAGGTCTCAACCTCCTTTCCTCAAGCCACTCCCTCTAGACCAGTGGTTCCCAAAGTGGGGGTCCCCAGATGAATTCAAGATTAAATAGAAAGACAAAATAACAATGTTTGTTAATATAATGTTTAGTTTAGGACAATATATATTGTGAATTGGGGCCAAATAAAAAAATAAACTAAATTAAAATGCAATAATACCTATACTTTTAATGTTTTTCCGCTTTAAAAAATTGTATGAGGAAGTTACTTTTTACAGTGGGGGTCCCGAGTCGTTCAGATGTTCATTTTGGGGGTCCTGGCCAAAAAAGTTTGGGAACCCCTGCTCTAGACCAGCCACATCTCTAATCAACCCCTTCTTAACCAGCCAAGCCTTTCGATCTGTCCACCCCACCCTCCCTTCCCATTTCTCATTTTTGTTATGTTTTTGTATTTAGTATTGTACAATACAAGGGCAAGGATGCATAGAAAATGAGACAGCTGTAATAGTACCTGCAATGGCAGAGGCTGCATGTCAACAATAGTAGTGAGTAGCTGAACAACGCTCTTCTCTGCCCTTTCCTGCAGCTGCGGGGATAGGCTTTTCACACAGAGAGATGCACTAGAGTTTAGATTTGGGTTTGGGCTGGGTCTGGCTGGCTTTTTTCTGCCAGATCTAAACTTTATACTTAGGGGTGGGCGATATATGAACAAAAATGTTATCAATGATCAAGCGATGTTCTTGCAAACCATCAACAATATGTAAAAAATGTGGTGGTAAACGTATTAATTTAGATTGCTGTGTCGTTAAAAAGATAATTGTCTTGAATAAACTACAAAAGTGCAGGAAAAAAGTATAGCTTTTTGAGAGATTACACATCAAGTATATTTTATTTTTAGTAGCAGTTTTTCAGGCCTGTGTTCATTTCTTGACTTTGAAGATACACTCGATATTGTAAATTTGTATGTTGAATCTTCCAAAAAACCATTCCAATGTTATCTTGTAGATGATATTTTGGCTACACCCAGCTCAGAGCCTCTTCAGTTTTGCCTTAGAGAGAAGACTGCTGGGTCTCAATCCATGCCAGGTCCGACTGACCGACAGCTTCGTCCACCGTGTTGACAACCTGAACGCTCCTCTTCCCTCTCTGCTTCCCTCTATTATGTACAGTACATATACATTTATTGTTCTCTACATATAGTGTCTTTTTGCACCAAGAGTTTGAGTGTGGCACAATCTCCATTCACTGTATGTGCTACATGTGTTTGAACTGACAATAATCTAACTGGACTTATCAATATCATAGCTTTAGTGGTTTTGATACTGTTCCTGTTTGAACAATATGTTCAAATCAGTCCAGTGATATGGGACTATCTCTCCACGCCTCCAGTTTCTACTACCACTAATAACACGCACAGTAGACAGCGGAAAATGATTAATGAATTGTGGTGGTCACAGGGGCCACTATGTATGGAGTGAATGTAAATTGTCTCATGTAAAGTGCTTTGTGACCATGTCGGTGAAAGGCTCTCCACAAATAAAATTCCTTCCTTCCTGTTTGACGAGGTTCATGATATTTCTACTTTATACTATGTCTCTTTATTTAAAATATATATTTGCTATGACAAATCAGCAAAAGTAATCAATGAAGTCAGTGTAGTGACTTACTGGGGTTAGGGGGAAAGAGAGTGCAGCTCTTGCAGTGGATGATCTCCTTGAAGACAGGAACATCAGGCACCAGCCCCACACCAGGCAGCAGTGGAGTCATCGGGCTCAACACGTTTGGATCAAAGTCTGGAAAACAAGCGAAAAAACAATGAGGATTCAAGTGTTTGCATAATCAATCAACTTGCAGCCCACATGCTGTGGAGGGGCAGTCTGGGAGCAACAGCGCTGCTGCACATTTGCATGAAATGCAAGCACTTGTGTACAGTGCCATAAATGTTTCATGTGTCTAGTGAGACAAACAGTCCACACATACTGTAGGACAACACTGAAACATTTATGAATAAATTCATACAATATGCATATTTAAAGATGTTCCCACTGAGTCAGTCGCACGTCACACTGGAGTCAAGTGTGCACACAGCCACGTATGGAGCTTTTTGAAATGGAAATGCTGCTGTCCTCATCTATAACATCACTAGTACCTGCAGTGAGGAAGGAGCTCATGAAGGAAAATTAAAGATCAGTGCTCTGCAAATTGTGTGCAAAGGCACCTGTCTGCTGAACCTTAAATCATAATGACATCAAGTTCAGCAATGTTTGAGAGATGAGCACAAGTTAAAGTATTGTAGTCAAAATGAATGTAATAACCGGAAAATGTGCAGGCTCTAGACCTACAGCTCTGCCTGAAGGGAGGAGTCAAGACTTGCATCACCTACAGTATTTCTTGGTTACACTTACGTACAACTATAGAGCCAAGGGTTTGTGAAATCAATAAGCCTCAATAACCCCCCCCCCCCCCCCCCCCCCCCCCCCCCCCCATTGTCATTGTCTAATTAAACATGAATAAATGAAAATAAGCCATTCTCAAATGAAAGATTTGGTCAAAAGAAAGGCCCAGAAGTTGTAATATATTATAGAAATACATCACTTTTCACATGGGTTAATTTGCAAACAGGACATTCATATTTTAGCACCGTATTGAACAGTAATCACTGCGTACAGTACTACTACGTTTGTATTTGATTCTGCTCACAGACATGATGCAGCTGGTGGACCCTCCCTCTGATCTAAATGTGTGTTTATTTATGTGTTAAACTTTATAAGAATGAATAGCAAAACAGAATTGGGAAACAATATTGTTACAAAATGAAACATTATCCAAAAAAATGTTGGATAGGGCTGTGTACGATACCAGTATGGAATTTTATTTCGAAGGTACCAATGATTAAAAAAAAAAGCTGGTACCAAAACAATAATTTCCTTTAGATAGAGAAAGACAGCACAAAAGAAAGTTAATGGTTTCAGCTCAAATAATATGGTTCTAGATAACCAATAGTAATTTAGCATAGGTGTCGAAAAACGGAAACCAAATCACAAATCAAATATTGTTAGTGCTGGTAGAAATAATTGAATGGAACCCAGCCCTATTAAGCTTTGTTTGCGAAAATAAATCCAGATGTTCTCACCAAATCCAAAGTTTTCCCTATATTTTAGCTTGATTATTACAAATAAATAAATTAAGAATATGGTCTCGGTGTCCCAGATTTACACTCATTGGAGAAAGGCTTTGTTGGAGCTGATAGGCGTGGAAGAAACCAGCAACATGTTTTAAAAGATTTGAATATGTATTAGCCCAGTACAATAAAGGCTTTTTAGAAAATGTGAATAGAGAATTGCAGTGTGGGAGGAGTGCCTTGGTTCTTTGTTTTTTCTCTCACACTCATTGGAGTTATCTCAGCTGAGCAGTAATCCACTAACGGCTGAAAAGGCAGCATGGCAGGAAATGAGGCACATTTGAAATCCACAGTTTGGTCTTGCATGAGCCTGTGTTTTGCCAGATGTCAGATCCGAGGGGAATCCTGGGAAACAAACTGGGATCTGCATTAGGATGAGGAGGCCAGATAACCGTCTTAGTTCATTCAATCACACTGCCTCTATGGACAGGCGGACACACAGTCCATGTCAAGTTGTCTGGAGGCTTGATTTTAGTGGAGTTGAAGAATACGATTAATCCTACTGCAACATTCATTTATCAGCATTTAGAGAAGTCTGTTCTGTTGACTCAGCTGTTGGAGTAAATGTATTGGCCTCAGGTGTCGCAGAAATACAATTTACACACTGACTGAACAATACAGTCTGATTATTGTGAGCTTCTAAAAGACACATGAAAACATCTAAAACCCAACAGGACCAACAGATGAGGCACAAAGAGGTGAGGCTCTGGTTCTATGATGGTGCATCATGGGAGAACGGGACTGTGTGACCACATCTCAATGTCTGTGTGTGCTCACAGCCACTTTAGATGAAGTCAATCACAAACTTAATGAATTAGTAATTGTCCTGAGTTTGATTCCATTGATGTGTGGGGCTATACTGTGTGTGTGTGGGATCATTATATATCTCTTCCATAATAGATACATTTCAACACAAATGTTACTTGTGTTTTCTCGTGTTCTGCTTTGGGCTTGGCTCAAGATCTCAGTGTCAGACTCGTGTTAATGAGAGAAAGCCATTTGGCCTGGTGAGTCGGTGAGTGAAAAAGAAATATGTTTTAAATCAATGTGCCCAGTTTCCCGTTGTTCCCGTTACATGTTGCCTGTTTCTTCAGCACAGACACTGAGGACTTTTTCTAGTCTCTACTGCCCATGTACCTGTTTAATGTTTGGCTCCAGGCAAACCCTGTCCTTGTTAAATGTAGCTGCTCTCAGGGCAGTCCTGTTACACACAGGTGCACAGTCTAACATTATTCACGAGTGTCCCATTTCTGTGTTCCACATTCAAGACCATTCTGCTGCAAACTACAGCACTACAGCACATTTCTAAAGTTATTATTGTTGGACTTATTATCTGCACCTGGACGGTCCCTATGGCAACACAGGAAGAAAGAGGAGGTGCCGTCATTAGACACTGCCATAACAAACCAGCATTGGATCTGAAAGCAACAACTGCTCAGTTCATCATGTCTGAGCACAATGGGAAATATCTCACAATTTCTCTCAAGTCAGATTTTGTGTCAAATAACATGGACTTTTTCTCCGTTTGAAATCTGCAAGTTGTCTAGTCGATGACTTAGTAAAACTTTACTTTTGCTTTAGCCTCTTGAGATGCTTGGGGGTCTGAACTAAACATGCATGTTTCCTGGACTGTAAACAAGGCAAAAGACTAAATAAAAAAAAACTGATAAGATGTAATGATCCACTAAGTGGATCCTGACATGTGAAAGTGCTTATGCAACTAATTGATATACTGTGTAATAATTAACCATATTGGTTTCCCAGTCTAGGCTTACATACACTGTAAACCCTGATTAGCTGGTATAACTTAGAAAAAGTGAGGAAACCCGTTACCTTTCATTAGCAGAGTTAACTAGGTATAAAGGTTAAATGTGCTTGAATAATCCAAAGCAAGTAAGAACACTTCATTATTTTAAGTTGTGTTAGCTAATTATTGCAATGAAATGTCCTCTTCAGCCTCAAGCCTGGTGAGTGTCAGCTCTTACATGACTTTTAATGATAGCTGCACATTGTGAGTTAGAGCTAGGTTTAGGACAGTGATGTTACTCTTTATTAAAACACAAGTTAGAAATGCTTAAATATTTGCTGTCACTTCACCATTTTGCAAACTTAAACAAAGTAAGTGACATATTTCTAGCTAGGATTAGTATTGGGTTTACAGTGCATCTACAGTATATGGTTTAATAACACACTGCACACAGCAGTCTGAAAGTGTGCATGAGCTTAACACACTGCACACAGCAGTCTGAAAGTGTGCATGATCTTAACACACTGCACACAGCAGTCTGAAAGTGTGCATGAGCTTAGGGAAATGCTTCAAATCAAAATCAAGATTGAAATTCAAAAACAGCGTGAGTTACAGCAGAAACATCCAACATTGCAGGCTTTGTCAATGCCCCAGTACCTGCCAGTAGTGTCTGTGAGCTCAGACCCAGTGGAGACATCCCCATGTTGTTCATGGCTGTGGCCCAGACGCTTGGCTCTGACATGGGCACGGGCATCGAGCTGGACTCCATGTTCATGCTATGGATCACTTCAGCTGAAAGACAGAGGAGAAAAAGAATTGGTATTTCTAGCAGCGCCTACAGTATAAATACATAACATTTTAAGTTCCCCCTAAAGTCTCAACATGGACAGATGTCTGTGGCTCATTTTCTCTGAAGCCACCGCTCTAAACACCTTCTGTTCCCTCTCATTTGCACCTCCTCCTCACACCCAGAGCTGCGGTCTCTGCTGCTGGTGAACAAGGAAGTGTTGTGAAATGACAGAACTGTTAGCAATAGCAACCAGCACACATGCTAATCTGCACAGGGAAGACTGTTTGGTCACAGACAGGATCAGGGCCAGTTAAGGTGAAGGTGTCTGACCTCGAAAACTCAGAGAAACTTCACAGCTTGCTCAATGTGATGTATACCAGAGTGCGGGCAGATATGATGAGCGCAAAAGAGTGTGCAAAAGAAACTAAATGCCACTACAGATGATCCAGGTATGTTTTTGATCAGGATATAAAATTATCATCCATCCAGCATCCATTGGACTCCTAGACTTGCGTAGCTCTGATATTCGTGTACAGAGTGACCTTGGAAGCTGGAGTAAATCAATCAATAGCCTATTTGCTGAGAAGTGAATCCAGATGGCAAGCAGATGAACAAAAAGGCATAGGCAGCGCAAAACTAGAAACAAAACTCATCAAGGACAGCTAAGAGGTTAGATACTATCAGCTCTGTAGGCTGTGCGTACAGTATAGCACAAACCACCTTAAGATAATAACATGAAACCAAACTAGAGCACCGACACTAAAGGGCCTGTTCAGTGAAGTGCTGCCAGAGGAGGATGGATAATGAGGAGCCTTGGGCACAGAACACATGGAGAGAGTCCAGATTTAGAAGGCAAACAATACCTCTGATCTGAATAATGCTTAAGTCTTTAGTGCGGAGCCTGTTAAATGAAATGAGAACAGCTGTGGAGGATAATTGTTCCCATGTGTGAAGACAAGAGGGCGGGATGCAGAGCAAAATCGTTGAGGTTTCAGGGAGTCATTCTAAAATTGGGAATTCCTGAAAATGTCTAATGGTATCTGCTATATATAGATGTCAGACTGATAATGGTTTAATTACTATTTTTATTAATAGGCCAGAGTGCCAACAAGGTGATTTGGAATTAATAACACAGCACTGCAATATATCTGAATACTTTTGCAATATATCACAAAAGTTTAACAATTTATCAGTAATGTTTTGCTTGTTTTTTTTTACAATGTATATACTGTATTTGTGGGACAACCTTTCATCATCGGACTCTGGGGTAAAGGGTATTGTTTTCCAGGGCTTGTGCACCCATAGAAAACATGTGATATGGGTCAACTAAAATGGCTTGTTACTTTGGTCCTAGAATTTCTCATCTCTCATTGAGCAGTGAAAAACAACCAATCAAATAAACATACAAACAAACCACAACAAAAATGTGAATTATTATCAGTAACTCAAGTTGAAATCGAATTCCAAGAGCTCTGCAGCTAGTTACGACATCGACAAACTCTGGCAATGACCCATAACAGAATGGCAAACAGAATGCAGTTGCAAAATAAAGTGTTTGCGATTGAGCTGAGTAAGCTACATGTAATTAAGCCCTGGGACACATCGATACAGTGCTGTGTTGTATGTGGGTCGCACGCACTGGAGCATCCTGTTGTTTACATCCTCATTTGCCAGAGCTTTTTTAAGATGCTTTGAAGAACGAGGATAATGAGGATCCTTAAACAGATCATACTAAATGAATCATGGTTTACAGCAGCACTGGTTTCTTTTTTTTTTTTTTTTTTTGTTCACCAATTTAAAATAATGAGGTCCATTATAACACTATTGTCGATATACTCTCCACTAATGTGTTTGTCATGTTTTGCCATTTTGTCCAGCTATAACCCTCATTCACTTTTTGCAAATAGGTTAAGGTAAATTTGTAATCTGCATTCAATCAATCAATCAATCAATTTATTTTTGGAACGCCCAATATCATAACAGAAGTCATCTCAAAGGTCGGTCTGGACAAAAACAAATCAATATCAGACATCAAGAATGATCAAAAATAAGTCACACACGAATGAAATGTCTCGACCAGATGTAATGTCCCGTGAATAAGTAAATCACTTAGAGTAACAAGCTTAGAGTATCCCCCATCCTTAGACCTTCCTCTACGGCGAGGAAAAACCCCAAAAAACCAAAAACCACATGGTAAAAAAATTGAGGAAACCTCGGAGAAAACCAATTTAAAGGAAGGATCCATTTCCCTTGGACGGACGGGCTAGTGGTGAATTTTGGTCGACCAGAATCCAATAGAAAGCTTTTGGATTTGACCCATACTTTGATGCCGTTGGTTGCGACCTGTCAGGAGCAGTGGGCGACAGCAGTGCAGCGCCCAGGGACCCATCTCCAGATCTTAGCCAGGCCATAATGGTCAGAATCAAATCCAGACTCACTGGTACAGCCTTCTGCACCTTCTTATTTTTCTGGATTTCTGTCAGACCGTACACCATTCAAGGTATTGACAACTTTGGTCTTAGGTCACAAATCAATATGTTAGGTTAGGATCTGTGAAAACACTGCTCTCCGCTCATTGAAATGCATTGGACTTTGAGTTGTTTATCATTTGGTTTCAGAGGATCTTTGTGATGTCACATTGTGATGAGATGTTGGGACACTCATCACAATGGCCATTTCCCCGCATTGAGAATACGGGGAAATGCCCAGATGTTCAGAGTTGTCAATTGCTGACTACACCATAAAATATACAGTGCCTTCACAACATGACTCCATTACTGTCTTTTTCCTTTTCCCTCAGTGTGACATCCATAACATCCCCGGAAATAATATTTGTTACACCAAGAAACTTTTTTGCAGCATCCAACACCATTCTTATCTTGTCGGGCTTTACAAGATTGCCAGAACAGTTAATCACAGTTGTTCTGAATGCCAAAAAACTAATTGTATCTGCTATTATGCAACTGTCACGATCAGGAAAAGCCACTTGTTTATGTAGTTCAGTGAAAATCACCGGCTCAACTTCGCTTTTCTTGCTGCCTCAGCGATTGACAGTCTCTTCTCGTTTTGTTCATTCTGCTTTCTTGTATTCTTCTTGGACAAACTCCAGAGCCAACACGATGACTGCCTTGACAGTGAATACAAAACAGATCTTTATCCATCAAACTACACAGACGGTCATGACACTCGGCCCTTCCTTTATTCCATTTCCATTTTGATTTAAACATGTGCATAACCTCTATGTGACGTCACGCATAGCTTCTTGCCTGAAGTGGAATTACCACACTACAGTTACAATACAAGAGTATGCCATCACTACAACAATCATTAATTAACCTTTCTGACATTACGTCACAGCTCAGGCGTTGGTGAAAGCACTGCTCTCCGCCATTGAAATGCATTGGACTTTGAGTGGTTATCATTTGGTTTCAGAGGATCTTTGTGATATCAAATTGTGATGAAATGGTGTTTGACTACTCTGACAACCTGCCTATAGAGGCAAAAGTTTGATAGAAACAGATTTTGTTTTCACCGACACTGAGTCGCATTGCATTGGAGTCTATGGGGAAATGCCTGGATGTTCGGAAAGGTTAAAACAGTATCACTACTCACTCAGGAGCAGGTAAATAAAGGTCAACTGATTGATCACAGTATTTGTATGTCATTGTGATGAATGCTAACGGGCAAAAAGATGGCCCCAGAGAGCACATGGGATGGGTAAACAAACAACGCATTGCTATGTTTTCAAGGCAAAGACACAGCTAGCAGCCAGGACTCAAGGAGCAGGAGGCTCCCACACAGGCCTAAGATCTATTTCCACTCCTGAGACTAAATGAACACATCGAAGAGGTAACTGTATTTTTTACTGTTTGTAGTGTCAACAGAGCAATGTCCTTCTTCAGGGTTGTGCTCTACTGTCTCAATCATTAAGCTCACAAAAATCTAGCTACAGCATGTCCTGCCACACCCAGGGTTTACTGTACATGCTGGTAAGTCCTGTTCTAAGTGGAGTACGACTTTAATTCAGAACTGATTGATGTTCAATACTTCAGCGTCTGGTGAACCCTAAAGCAGTGTTACAATCATTATTACAAGGTATAGTCTCTGTGAGGACATGCCAACAGCTCAGTGAAACTGACAGAGCAATATTAGATTGATGTATTTATTTAGTGAGAAATGCTAAGGTCATACAGTATGAACATCATATATCAATGCGAAAATTAGGGTGATCAATACGTTTGTGTAGGTTCTCAGTCGTACAGGAGTTGTCCATCGTAGGCAGAAATTCTTCAGTCTTCATCTGTACTCTGTAGTTGATATGTAGGACGTTTCGATCTTACTCCAAAGATCGTCATCAGCTACTGAAGGTCTGGACACGCTGTGGGTTTATAAAGCTAGTGAACCAGCAGGAGGAGTCAGCCTCTAGGCCCCTCCTCTCTTAGTGCTAAAGGTAAAGTACTTAACGAGGGTCCATTGTCTCTTAGAGAGGAGCTCAGGGAGACAATGGACCCTCGTTAAGTACTTTACCTTTAGCACTAAGAGAGGAGGGGCCTAGAGGCTGACTCCTCCTGCTGGTTCACTAGCTTTATAAACCCACAGCGTGTCCAGACCTTCAGTAGCTGATGACGATCTTTGGAGTAAGATCGAAACGTCCTACATTTCAACTACAGAGTACAGATG
>OMNZ01005490.1:6538-21822 GCA_900303255.1 Lesueurigobius sanzi | reverse complement strand
ATTACTTTACTCTTAAAGGGACTCTACGGAAGTTAAAATTGAAAAAATAATACATTTCCCACCCCCTACATGCTCCAGCAATGTCCCGCACTGTACTGTGAGCCCACACCTATCCCACTCAGTTGCCGCTATAAGCCTGCACCGTCACTAGAAAGTTGCGTGTTCGAGCCGAGTCAGCAGTCATTCACCAGCTTAACATGGAGACTGCAGTTACGCGGACGGCCAGAGGTGGCAGTCACGAGTATGAAAATGATCAAACTCCGTTGAGTCCCTTTAAACAACACTCACAATTTTAAACTGGTATTAATTTAAATGTATCGGTCTCCCATCCAACTACTGACCAGGCCCTGCCCTGCTTAGCTTCAGAAATTTCACAGGATCAGGCAGAGCAAAGGCAGTATGGCCATAAGACAGTGTCAGTGCCCTCTACTGGACAGGTGTGGAATTGCATCCTTAAAAAAAAATGTTGGCTGCCCCCTAGCGGCTGGATTGAGCATTGTAATTATTTCTTTAAAATTTCATAACTCTTGATAGGAATGGGCTAGAGACTTACTGTTTTGTTACATTTGACATTTTGGCTCACCAAGCCGCGGGCTGAATGAAATCCTCCATACTGTATCGCAATATGTATTGGACCGGTCCAGAAGTATCGTGATACGGATCGGGAAAAAGTGTATGGTCCCAGCCCTAATGGATATATGACGAAATAACAGTTTGTATTAAAGAACCTTAAATAGAAGTGACTAGAGTTTTACTCGCGTGACGGTTTGTCACTTTGGGTCTTTTTTATCACTTGCTCATTTCCTGTGGCTCACCATCTCCTCGACAGTGTTTTAATTATGCGCCAGTGATGAACATTTAGGTGTGTGTACCCATGTTAAACGCAGCCTTTTTGCAAAACATACGCCGCCTTAATCTGATAATTATTTCTGATTACATTAGAGGAAATTAAACATTTCAGAACGTGTGAGGGTGAAAGAGTTGTCGACTATCGTTTGTGGAGTGTGAATGTTGCACTTCCAAAAATGTACTCCTTCCCCAACCGCTAATAAGATTATTTTCAAGTGTTAAAAAATAATTAATGGTGTTATTGCAGTCAGGCAGAGGTGAAGGATTTGCAGCATAGATTGGTGCGTTACTGTGGTGACTTATGGGAAAACATCATTATTGTGCACAAGATAGGTACTGGATAAATTGGTCCTGGATTCATGCTGGCACGTGCCTGGCAGCCACATTGTTAAAACATTTTAATGTAATGTAATATTTTATTATTTGCATCATGCTAATCATCAATAAACCACAATTATGTAGAGATATGATTTTGTTGAGAATTTAGTATAAGATAAGGGTTCATTTGCAAAAGCAGATAAGTGCCATTGTCAAAAATCAACTTGTAATTTTCTCTTTGTGTAGCAATGGTTTTAATGACCAGATTAATTTGAGCACATCAAAAATATTAAGTCACTTCTTATTGATCAAACTGACTCAACTTTAGTTTTACGGACGTCAGCTGTAGAGTACAGTGACCTAAAAACTCTAAAATAATGTTGGAAAAAAAATCATCTGCTTTTGCAAATGGACCCTTCATTTTATTATCTCACAATGGAGAAGTTTGCTTGTTACAACAGGTCTTAACAGCACACAGAGGGTGCAGATAGTTAGGAAACACGTAGAGCTAGATAACAAATTGCAAACAGGTAATAATCATAATCATCATTATCATGATTTGTTCAGTATTTGTGTTCTGTTTTCTCCATGTTCGAAGAAAATGCATTGTTTGAGCATGGTTTGAGAAGTGCTATTGAAGCAGTCCTAATTAATATTATATCTAATTAAAATGAATAAAGTCTAATATTGTGACCCAGACCTGTGTGATCCTATCTTAAGAGTTGTTGTAACAAGTACATTTCTCCATTGTGAGATCAATAATGAACTATCTTATCTTAGCTTATCAAGTACCACCAGTTGTACATGTGCCACAGTTTGAGAAACACTATTTTACGATTCCTTTCTACAATTGAAATGTACAGCTGAAGCACATAGCAGCAGCGTTGTTTCACCTCGTGTCATCGTACTGACAGTGGGGGAAGCTGACATTGTTGTCCTACATTTTACACATCTGTCAGCAAACTCTCACAGATGAAATAATAAATCATTCCCCGTTTCATTACTTTTTGCTGACCACTCCGTGCAAATGTAGCATTTCCCGTGGCATGCGCCTTAACCTGATGTTTTTTTCTCTGCTTTGAATGCGCCCTCTTGTTTGAAAGCCAAAGTTAACTTTGAATTGCAAATAATTGTGTCAAGTGTAAGCGAAAACTGCTTAACCATGATTTGAATTCTCCTTATGTGCAAGCTTATGTGTTTTGCATTTTGCACATAAATCATATAAACTCACATCCCCATCGAGTCCAACATGGATGCACAGCGCTGCGTCCTGATTTGATCCACAAACAGATTTCCATAACTTAATCATGGCAATAATTAAGAATGAGCTAAGTGCAAGGCTGGACCGAAACAGAGGACTGAGCTCGGCTGTGCTTGTGCAGGTCCCTTTGCTTATCAGTGCGGGGGAGATCGGTGCGGGCTGTGAGCCAGTGTGTGTGTGTGTGTGTGTGTGTGTGTGTGTGTGTGTGTGTGTGAGCGCGTTGTCAGTGGGCTCTCGGGACAGGTGCTGAGGGATGGCTCCGTATTTGGGACCAGGTGCACCTCTCCTCCCCCCTGTTCACCGCTCTGGCCTTGTTCCCCCGATCCCCCCAGAGGCGTAGTGGTGAGAGTGATTGGAGCGGCCTGGCCCACAGGGAGTGCTCCTCTCCCCAGTTCATCTGTTCCAGACAGGGCCCGGCGGGACATGCGGCTCTCCTGAGGGCCCCTTTGGCTGAGGAGCAGAGAGAGGCAGTCTCCACTCTCTGACTCGCTGACTGCTTTGTTACTGTTGGGGAGGTCTCGTTGGCCACTGCTTTTCACTGTAGAGCCTGCTTTAACGCGTATCTTTCATCATGTTTACATCGGCAAAGATAAAAACACACTTCTGCCATTATCTGATTACAGCAGGATTTCTAAACTGTAAACCCTATGATTGGGTTTGTTATTATCCAGTTTTCTCCAATGCATCAACTGGATAATAAGGCATATTTATTATCCAGAATGTGCACCAGTTTTTGTGTGCAGAAAATAATGTACTTAAGGTGAAGAGACTCAGCACACCTGGTGGACGACAGGTGCGTAGAAGACCGGGTAACTTGTGTGCAGAAAATCAAATTGTATTACGGCTGTATAATCAAAGTCTTGCGATTCTAATTCGATTTACAATTTATGGTTTAAACAGGGGCGTCAAACTCATTTTGGGTTTTGGGCTGAAATTCACCTATGATGGTGGTACGGAACGGAGAGACCAGTGGTTTCACTAGGGATATTTTTTTCATTTTGAAGGACAGGGTTGTAAAAAATATGTTGTAAGGTATTTTTGTGCTTCATTAATTAATCTCTAGTTTTATGTATATAACAAAACACAGATTACAGGGAAATGGCTGCAAATCTAAATTTAATTTGTGACCTGAATCATGGAACATGAATTTGGAAACTACATTGTGTTAAAACTTGTGTAAAACTCTCAGAAGATGACGGTGGCTCCATTTTCAATCCTTCAAAATTTGAAAATCAGAACTGTCATTGACTGATAGGGATGTCACGATTCAAAATTTCGGAGTCACACTTATAGAGGGAAAGAAATTGCAATTTTATTATTGGAATTTAAAAAATACAGAGAATTTCTCAATATCTTACAAAAACTACTGTACAGAACTTTCACAAAAGGCATTATTTATATTTATTTTATTGTCGTTTTGTCGTTCATTGAAAATTTAGCCAACGTAAAAAAAAAAACTCATTCTGCTGTTTAAGTTTCTTCTATATCAGACAATAAGGTCAGCGATGTGTTATTAATTTACCTTAACATGTTTCGAAAGCCGTACTGCTTCCTTCTTCAGAAGTGTCACATGACGTTGGATGTGACGTCTTATATCAGCTGTTTTCCTTAGGCGTGAACGGCCTGACGCCACCTGTCAGGTCTATCAGGCCGCTCACGCCCTCCGCCGGTGGTTGCTGGTACTTGAAGGATTGTATCCCATGTGTGGGACAGTTGGAAAGCTGTAGAAAAGCCTTGCTTCCTGATCTCGATCACCTCCTTGATCCAATGTTTATATTTATTGCTCTCTTGGTTGATGATGCGTGTGTTGTCCCAGTCCATCACGTGGTTGTTGCCTTTGCAGTGGTCTGATATCGCTGATTTGTGGTGTTCCTGTTGCGTCTTTTCCCGTCCTGTCCTGGTTAGTCTTGTCGTGGTTTCCTTTTCGTATTCCTTTTTGTGCTCATTTTTTCTGGTATTGAATTGTTTTCCTGTTTCTCCGACGTTTTCTGGCATGATTTGCATATGATATAGACATATAAGACGTAGATATAAGACGTCACATCCTACATCATGTGACACTTCTGAAGAAGGAAGCAGTACGGCTTTCGAAACATGTTAAGGTAAATGAATAACACATGGCTTAGCTTATTGTCTGATATAGAAGAAACTTAATCAATGTAATGTAACTAGAAGACAAGATGAACACCATTCAGAAATTTCCATGTTTGGTTTTTACCATCCATGATGTAACAAATGCAGCGCTGCACATGATTTTTGGATGTTCTGCCATCATCATGTAAAGATGGATGAAATGGATTTGCTCTCTACACAGTGGATTATTTACCTGACTTCATGTATTTTTGGTGGATTTAACACTGATGTCATTATGCGCTGCGGCTCATGAGAAACAACGGTTTCTAAAATTCTACGATTAACGTTCCTTGAGCTTTTATAATCACGGTAATTGTAAAACCGCTTAATCTTGACATCCCCATTGGCAGATCATTTTCAGTTAATGTAACCTCTGGGAGAGGTTTTTTTTTTTGCATGTTCAGAAATGAATGCTCTACAAGTCACGGGAATGAAATCATCTTGTGTGCCGGATCTGGGCCATATGTTTGACACCCCTGGTTTAAAATCAAGATTCAGTTCACAGTGCACATTTTAAACATGTCAGTATTTGGGAGAATATTGAACTATGCATATAACTAATACATTAATTTCAGAACATAATGAGACCCCATGGAGACAGTATTGTTGTTTTGATCTACATTGTACTGCTTATAATTGTACTATCTATTATACCGTGGCATTTTCTTTTTGAATTTTCATTCAGGAAGTGTAGCTTTAAATCGACCACCTCTCATCATATACTTTTACAAGCCAGTGTCTCACATTCTTGTATTGGTGAGTGGGCTTACAAATGTGAATTAGCTGAGAGCACTAGCGGAAAGAGTTATAGGGGCATTTTCGAGCTTGTATAATACGTGTATCCTGTTTTATGTGGTCATTTATTATAAGACAAGTCCCATGAATAATGTATGATTAAATGGCGTAATGGATACACTGGGACTCGTCAAAATAAAAGCAAAAATCCATTTGCTCTCCCCATAGTAAATCGGCTAGCTTGTCCTTGGGCTAATTTCCAACTTGGGACTTGGTGGGGGAGTGAGTGCATGTCTTGATAGCTGTTTTGCGGGAGGGGGTGTCTGTAGTGCTGTACAACAAGGGGAGGGAGGGGAAGCAAAAGTGAAATGAGATATGGACAGGGAACAAAGCCAAGACACCTTTTCTATTGATGCCCCTCCCCCAAAACACACAGTCCCGCTTTATACCACTCTATCTGTTGCTTCCTCTTCTCTTCTTTCACAGCTCTAGCTCACACAATCTTGGAGCGCCTTCCCATGTCTCCGAGCAGCTGCCACTTCTGAGCCTCAAGAAAATGAAGGCAGATGAATCAATTTGGCCTGTGGCCCTAAAGTGCACTTGTCTGTGCCCTAGCTTTGATGGGAGGGGGATAATGAGCCCATAGATTGGACCAGTGGCACTGAGCTCTGAGGTGGCTGATGCCGCATCAGGCGTGCACCTCACACACACACCCCTGGTGCCCCCCTTGTGAGGGTGCAGCCTGTCGTGGGTTAATAGGGGTGAGGGTCCTCTGCGCAGGACACTTTTCTGAACAAATTAGAGGAAGGATCTGTATTGGTCCTTTTCAGCCCTCTCTTATGTGGATTGGACCAACCCTGTACATATTTCATTGGAGCCTGTAGTTCAGGGGGCGCAGGGGCACATTCCGAGGGGGTAATAAGGAGTGACGGTGGGACAAGGCCGAGGCAGAGCTCCCTGAGTGCTGCTGACAGGTGAAGGCAGAGCACAGCAAGTGAGAAACCCAGGTCAGAGACAACAATGGAGCAAGTGCTCAGAGTCAGTGCTGCTCCAAGCCTGTCTTTGAGTTCTGGAAGGTAAAGAAGGGAACAGATCAAAGAAGTAGAACAACAAAGCATCACCCGCCCACCTCCAGTCAGGTCCCTGCTGACCGCATGGAGATGGATCGACAGTGCACCAGGCCAGCACTGCTCTGAAGCCTCTGCTCTTTCTCTGACTAGTCTTTCTGCTGCGGAGGCTGTGTCTGGGTTAGAGAAGTAGTGCTGAACAGACCCATGTCGGCACAACTCAACTTAGGGGGAAATTAAGATGCTGGAGGGCCCTTTGAAGATAATTAAAGAGCACAGAGTGGCAGCCTCCAGAGACAGACTGGAGACATGTTCAATACCGAGACTAATGGGGCTAATTTCCAGTACATTATTCATGTAAAACACAGACACTTACTTAGCTATATTTTTTTCTACAGCTCTTTTGAAGGAAGAGTGCCATGTGTCGGGATATGCAGCGTACTACTGTACTTAACTGTACTTGGTGATTTTCAGTTCAAGTGTTCCGATCTGTATTTCCTGGATTTTGTTGCATAATGGATTGATTAATAATAAAAATCATCCCTTCACTCGCTCTGAGCAGTGCTTTTAACCTCTTAAGCCCTATAGAGCCCAATAATGGCTCTGCGCTTCCACACACTGATGTACATGTTTTACGCAGCAAAATATTCCAAAGTTGCAAATTAGTGACAGCTGATGTGGAATTATCCATTATTTGCTACACAGGGAGGAAAAAGGACTGTGTGTGTTTTTTTCAAGCGGAACTTAGAACAAATCATTGCAACCTCATTTTATTGTTGAACAACATAATTTATTGTTATTTCATTTCCACCATCATCCCTAAGCCCTACCAAATGTTTGATCTAAATAAATGATTTTTGGGCCTAAAGAAGTTAAAAGTGCACTCATCACAGTGCCATTGATTTGTTTACATGACATTTCCAGAAAGTGAAAGCTTGTATTCACCGTTTTATAACAAGTCATTCCCACTGCTGCCTGCAAAGTGTGAATTTAAAATTCTAACCAGCCCTGTCTCTCAGTCTGTACCGTCCTTTACTTACGCACACATAATCATATACTGTAAGCAAATAATATTATATCAACGCTAAGGTACTCAAAATTATGTCTAGTATTTAGCATCAGTATTAAAGAAGCACACTTGTGGTTACAAAAACATACTTTTAATAATTTAATAATATACTATTAGCTAACATTTACTGTACTTAACCTTCTGACCTTAAGTCATTCTGCAACATCCCATCAGACACCACCCCCCTCCAGCCTTTATGCCTGTCTCTTAGTATTAATGAATAGAGAAATGAGGAAAAAACAAAAGTTGAAAGCTATGCAGTTGGGAGCTTAGGGCCAATTATAGACCTCCCTAGACAGGAAATTAGTCCCAGCCTTAATCACAGGCAGTCAGGGTTGCCAATCTTTTGTCAGAGTCGGTGAATTCTTGCCCAGATCAATTGCTCTCCTGTCCCGCCGAACAGCAACGGGGAACGGCTCTCACATGCTGCATCATTAACCTAGGTGGCTAATTAGAAGCTGTGCTCTGATCAATAGCCGAGTTGATTGCTGACTGGGAAATGTAGCTGGCGTCCCTGGAGGAGGCTGGAACACTTTGGGTGCCTGCAGGAATTTGTCAGCAGCGCAGACGCTGGGTAAACAAAGTAATCAACAGCCGCACTCGACAGTAGCGTGACGCGCTGCCATAGCCCTGACTCTCCACTGCTTTCTTTGTGCCGTTCCTGAGTGGCATAGGTAAAAATGACTCATCTATTCTGAGATTTTAGAAGTGATTCAGCTGACAGTTGGTAGAGTACGACTGAGAAATGTAGTCGGAGAGGTG
This sequence comes from Lesueurigobius sanzi, assembly GCA_900303255.1. Lineage (NCBI taxonomy): Eukaryota > Metazoa > Chordata > Actinopteri > Gobiiformes > Gobiidae > Lesueurigobius > Lesueurigobius sanzi. The sequence continues at coordinate 13,628 of OMNZ01005490.1, read as the reverse complement.
GGGAGAGCTGGTAGTCAAACCTGATTAGGCACATCTGGCAGGTCTCTCCCCCCCCATCGCTACACCCAGATTGCCTGGCGTCTGCCCTCCTTTTCCCGCGCCAAACTCGCCCTACCCCGCTCATGTCACTGCTGACCTCACCACACTGCTAATGCCCCTTGGCCAATCAAGTGCACTTGCCCCAGTGGCGGTAGGGTAATTAAGAGGGAATTGTGTCTAGTTGGCATGTGAGCTGGTGGGCACAAGGGTAGACAAACACTCCCTGCCACCTTGCCTTCCTCCCGCTCTCCCAGCCAGGTGGTCGCGTACAGGACCTGTCAGATTAGCTGATGACCCTTTTAATTCTAGCTCAGCCGGGGGCCATAATTGATATTTACCAGGAAAGGTTAATTGTAGCAGTGATCTGCTTAAATTACAGTGGAGATCAAGAGACCAGGCCCAGCCACTGTGCGAGCCACCAGGGGAGCTGCTACACTGCCACATGCAACTCAGATGAATTATAGCCCACAGCTACAGCACTCAGAGTGTAAGCACGGGGCATAGAGAGTGGCTGATGCTGCACCAACAAAGTCTCTATTTGCATAGCTTGCAAAGAGTCCATTGGGCAAAGGCTGAACCTTTGCCAGGTTTGGGTTGGCATGCAACTTTGTAAACAATATTATGCTTTCCAGAGTGGTTGTATTTCAGCGAGATCTATGGTTGTGTTATGAATGCCTTTTAAATACTTTGGTAAGTTCAGGACCTTGATGTGAATATACCTACTTTTGATTTGTGGTGAACTCTTATTTGACTGTTGTTCCTGATTTTACTGGGGCATTCCTTCTTTCACCTCAGTATTTACTGTGGTACACAAAGGCTTTGAGGTTGCAGGTGTTTTACATATAGCCAAAACATAAACGACAATGTGCTTGACATGTAAAAGCAACGCTTTTGTCCCTTCTACAATTATTGTTACTCAAATGAGTTGCGTTATAATACTTTCATTTGCAAGAAAAATAATATAATCATTTCAAACACAAAATATGTAATTATCTACTCTGTGGACGGAATATGTAAATGATTCACACTAAAACATATTATCTGATATATTTATTTTATCCCCTGCAGATCAAATCGCTGGCGTTGCGCCCCATCAAACTGAGCGAGGATGAGCCCGTGCAGGAGCTGCGACCGCACAGGAGCACCTCAAAGGAACAGCTGAATGAGGTGAGAATCTCTGACACAGAGGGACAGACCTCTACTGCTCCTTCTTCTACAGAGGGTTTGACCAGGACCAGACTGTCCGTTTAAAAGACCCCAGCCCCAAGGAGGCACATGGACTGGCAGATCAGAGGGCAGCGGCTGCAGTAGCTCCTGCTGTTCCCCGTATCACCTCATAAATCCCTCTGACGGCTTGGCAGGCTGCACACTGACAGGAAATGATTAAGGCGCTGCAGCCGCCTCACCTGGTTGACCTGGCATTATTTAAAGCATGGCGTGGTAAATGTAGACATGACCTAACGCAGTGCAGCCAGGTGTGTGGCAACCTCAGCGACCTCAGGAAGGAACCAGTTAAAGCACGGTTCCAATTATCACTGCGCCGGCATCCATATGCCAGTCCATTTAGAAAATGAGTAGGTGGCAAAGCGAAATGAAGGCTAGGCATTGCTTCAGCATAACGGATGAAATAATGCAATTTAGATACAGGGGAAGTAATGAGAATTTATGCAAAATCCCGAGCGGCCCATTTTAAATGAATGTAGAAATATGCTTCCTAACTAATGCCTGTCAAGCAAGGCTCCCAAACCTAACTAAATTCAATCAGGCTGTTCATTTAGTCTGCGAAAGCAGGCTGAGGGAATAAGAAAGAGGAAGGGAAATCTTCAGGCTTCCTCCTCCAGCGGGGGCAAAGTGATGGAAGGAAAAGGATTTTAATGAACATATTAAATACATTGTTTTAAGCCATTCAGGATTCTGAATGAAAATCCAGCCTTATGAAAACGGAAAATCACCCAGCTTAATTTCTCCATCTTGCTCCTTTTTTTATAAACTGCACCGCAGTGTCTCTTTTGGTCCCCTCTTCCTCTCACTATTTTCCCTGAATTTGTATAAAGGCTGTCTTTTAATGAAAAAGTCAGTAGGAAGAGGCGGGCTTGTCAGATAAAAGAGCGACACTGGTTGACAGCTCTGACAGCGATCTACGACAGACTCAGTGCAGGAGGGTGTGGGGTTTCGAGGGGCTGTGTATGGCCAGTGAGAGTGAAGCGGGGTGAGCTGTGTGTGTTGTCGTGGGTTGGTGAAGAGGGGGGGGGGTCTTAGTCGCCATTGGTGTTAGATGTGGCGTGTCTCTCTAATCTACTGCCAAAATAAATGGTGCACAGACGTTGATTGTTGCAGCCATGCCATCCATATCATCCATCCCTGTTCATGTCTGTCTATCTTTTCCTGGCTGTGCTACAGAATGGCTCTAACTTGATAGACACCATACTGCATATCATTTATTTTTTATTTTTGAAGCCCATAAAATCTTCTTCCCTGCATGAGCGCTACTAATTTTCGTAAAATGTGCTCCATCACATCAAAGTGGCTCTGTTGCTTTAAGAGCTCTTAACTAATGATGCCGCAGCGCCAACGAGTAAAATGGATTTCTCTTGTCTTAGCGCCAAAGGAAATAGAGACAAATGTGATGTGCAGACGCGCCCACCGCCCGTAAAACAGTCATGCATCAATTTGGGGGCATGGGGTAAAAAAAAAAAAATGTAGGGGATGCTGTTTATTCACTGCCATGCTTGCGTCTTTATCTGTTTATTTTGACTAGGTAATTGTGCCTGTGGTGCAGCGGGGCCCGGCACTAAGCCACACAGGGATTAGGCAAATGCGAGGAGGAGGAGGTGGTGGCGGTGTGAGGGGGCTGCTTTCACTGCATCTGCCCTGCCCAACAGTACGATAAATGTCTGGCTGCAAGGCTCTCTGTCAGGCTCCCGTATCCAACATATCAACCATCTGGGGTGTGTCACTGTCCCCTAATGCAGTTTTTGTGTGCGTGTGTGTGTGTGTGTGTTAAATGTAGCTTTTAGTGACACTTTATGCATATAATCTAATTGAAAATTACAGAACAAATATATAATGTTGATGATGCGTGCCATACATCAGAATTAGGATAATGTTAGAGGCATGGGTGACTAATTGCATTTATTTATATAAAATGCTCCGGCTGTCTTTTGAGGCCAGTATTGTGTGTCTTTTCATCAGACAAAATCCTCGGGGCTGTAAATATCTACAATCACATTCCTTTCATCTCTTCTCTCTCAAAGCTGCACCTTGTTCACTTTCCTCAAAAGCCCTGATTGGCTCACCTTTCAACCTCGCTCAACAACAAAAACTAATAGTCTGGGTTGAGAGATGATGGACCAGACCTGCCCCACTTGTCATCATGTTTTTCTTTTTTTGGTTTTGTAAGAGAGAGTGGAGGAGGGGGCATGGAAATGGGGAGAGGATTAGGGGGCGGATTTAGCAACATTTCTCTTCTCTGGGCCTGTTTAGTTAACCCTTAAATGCCGCCAGCATCCGCCCCGTCCCTTTCGCCACCAACCACTCTTACCAGCACGGTGCTCCCTCCCCCTCACTGCTCTCTGGGGCGGGTTCTTAAATCCTTTTGAAGTCCTAAGCGCTGCAGAAATCCATTGAGAGCCATGTATAATGGCTTTTAAGAGCGAGTGTTTAGCTGTATGCCGACCCTATGGCTTATGAACCACTGGCGTTTTAATGGATCCCCCCTGTTCCCTCCCCTCTTTTCCTCCCTTCACCGGCACTAAATCCAATGGATTGTCCCTCATTATCATTTAAATAAGCCTCTCTTTCTACTCTGAATGCTCCAAGTTGAATGAACTCTACATAGTAAAGCTAATTCCAAATGGCCTTGGCCTCCCACCATCTATGTGCCCACATATACAAACATTTAAGAGCAGTCACAATATGCACACAGTCAATATATTATTGCCGGCGCAAAACACTTTATGGCCTTTTGAATCCTGGATTTTGCCCTCTGTGCAGTTCCCTTCCGCACTCATTTTGGCTTCTCTCTGGTCACAGTGGTGAAGGGAGTAAAGAAGTTGAGCAAAGCACGAATAGCCTTTTGATTCCCGCAGCGCCTGCTTTCCGGTTCGCGGCAGGACTCCTCCCTAATCGTCACCACAGGAGCCGTCAGCGAATCAGACGGGCACACAGGCGTTGATGAGGGCTGAGGCCTCGAGCAGGTGTGCAAGAATGGATGAGGGGCTATGGGAGGGTGCAAAACAAGCAGGCAGTGGCTCTGAAGGTGTGGGGGAGGTTGTCTGGATTGAAGGTGGACCTATGGATGAAATTGGTCTTGCAGAAAAGTCCCCTCCAGAGACTGGGGGGGGGGGGGGGGGGGTGAAATTGCCAATCTAGACTGAGGAATAAAGGCAGTGAAAAGTGGAAGTGGAGGGAGGGATTGGGAGATTGGAATCCGTGCTGGGCAATGACGGACAGAGCTAGAACAGAACAAAACCCAGCCTTTTTTGTCTTTATCCTACTCTCCTTTAAAGGGCCGCAGTAGGCCAGAACAAAACCAAATAATTGTATTTGATATTCAAAATGGTTTACAGCTTGAACAGCTTTGAACTGGCAGTTAAGATAAATGAACAATGGTCCTTGATAGCTATATAACTTTTTACTGGCCCCAAGCAAGGACAAATGATTATGCTCAGAGTATTCAGTGTTAAATAGGGATGTCATTATTACAAATTTCAACAAATTGTGATTTAACGATTATTCACAATGATTAAAATGAAGGAAGAAAATATATAGAAGTTCTCAAAACCGTTATATCACTGTCTAAATATTCACAAAATACATATATTCTATTTTGGCAACGGTATTCTATGCAAAGCTAGATGTGATTTTCTCTCTGCTACCTTTACTGGTGACACATGCATGCACTATGACTCATGAGACTGATTTGGTTTCCCCTACCAACCCAAAACATGCAGAGTAGAGGACATTGATAAACACTTGGCATAAATGTGACGAGGCATGGCGTCGGATGACTCAACTTGGCCACACAACTTTCCAGCAAAATGAGAAAGAAGCGTTTTTTTTTGTAATTGGTGATTTTCTCTTTTTTGCAGAATCTGTTAGTTGAGATCACGAAGAAGCCTCTCCATGTTTGAGATCGCAGTATTGCTATCTTTAAAAGCGTACATTTTTGTTTTTTCTGAGATTCTAGCATGCAGTAGGGGCGTGTCACTAAGGGAGTAACATCTTATCCTGTGCATTATTGAGTGATATTTAGGGACCATTTCCATTTTAACGAAGTACCTTCTAATTCTGATCAGTCCACTAAAAGCTCACTTTCATAACCATTGTTCAAACCACTCACTATCTGCCCTGTCACACCACTGTCATTTGAGCCCTATTGTCTCTCCCAGCACCACAGAGAGGTGAGAACTGCACAATCTTTACAGGCTGTTTTCTCCCCTTTGAGCTTTTTTGAGTGCCTACCTTTAAATGGCCACAACTTCTCCAAACATTATCAGATTTCCATGTGTTACACATTGTTGGAAAGCTTGGAGACTACACTTTCAGAATCCGTGAATAACTCAAAATGCCCCAGAACCGACTTTCCGTGATCGGTCACAAATAGCTCAAGAGACTTTCATAGTATTCTAAAAGGGAAGGGAAGGGAATCTTATTTGTATCTGATATCAAAGGGTCACTGCTCAAGCAATTCTTCCATCCTATTAAATGAAATTCTTTATTCCATCAAACATCTCAGTTATGATCACTTAATGAAAACCACATATCGCTATATTTTGCTGCATGTTTGCTTCACACATCCGTTTTGTTTCGCTAGTGCTGCCCGTGACCCGCATACATCTGGCCGTCTCATGAGCATTTCGAGTTGCGCTCTCCTCGAAAAGCATGCATACATAATAACCATTAGAAAACCATGATGCGATTTATATTCAACCCAAACTCAAAAGTGTTTGTCGAAATGTCTTCTCCGGCGGCCCCGCGCAGAATGTATGAGGGTGACGTGCGTGGGCGCGGGGTACACGGCAGGGCGGGTAAAAGGTTAACGTGAATATTGATATTAAAGCGCCGCTGCTTCATCATGTCTGTGTCAGCCAGTGAAACGCTTCTTAAAGGTCATCCCTGTTCTCTGCTCTCTCCCTACAGAGCTGCACTCACTCGCTGTCAGGCCGCGGCTACTCGGTAAGTGACATTTTCATGCTTCATAGCTTTACGGCAGAATTACAATCTCCAACGACCCGCTTTATGGCCGCGGCGCTCGACATTTTAATTATGTTAAATAGAGTAATGGAGAAATCATGATATTAGGGACATTAATTCTGCCTGACTGACTGATTAAATTGCGGGAAGGTGTCCTGCTCTACCTTGGCGAAAAGAACCTCTTTTATTGGCATCGATCAACACTGCGCGCCCGGGCTGCAGTTATGTGCCTCCCCTGAGTGACTCTCAATGAAGATTACTTTTTACTTAGGCCCTACGTAGTATATTCATTTTCTGTATAATAAAAAGTGCTGTGCCTTAATTCAATAAAGTTGAGATACTGTATGAAATGTTAAAGCAAAGCAGTGAGTTTGCCAAAGTTATAAAACCGAGTCATATTCCAATTACAGAATAAACATTTCATGAAAAAGGACCATTTTATGACTTTCTGTGATGAGTGTTTGTCCAAGTCCAAGCAGCAACACGCACATCCAAAATCTAAACCAGTGTGCTTGATTTGCAATAGAAACTTTAACAGAAAACCAGAGACCAGAGTGTTTTGGGCAGGTAGCTTCTTCAGACCACGTCCAGAAGTCACTGAATGGAAATGAAATATAACGTGGTAAGCAATAACACGCAGGATTCTCATTCACGCCCTTATCGAATACATGTATCGCGCTTTTCACATTATGAGGAGGAACGAGGTGACTGATTTTCCATCCTTTGAAACGTACACAATCTTACAAATTGTCAAAACAAGACTATTTTCGTCCATGTTGCCTTGTCCCAGAGCATTTCCAGATCATACATTTGAGCCCCCCCCCCCCCCCCCCCCCCCCCCCCCTTTTTTTCTTCT